>JAGDQP010058083.1:0-12621 GCA_022664845.1 Lepisma saccharinum
TCAATTTCTCCAAAACTGTTTTGTGCGGTCCTGGAGAGAGTGTTCCAAAATTTAAACTGGGATGAAGTTGGAATAAAAATTAATGGCAAATATCTTCATCATCTACGGTTCGCTGATGATATAGTCCTGTTTGCTTCAAGTGCAGAAGAACTACAAACCAGAATGGAAGAACTGAGTAACGAGAGTTCTAAAATAGGACTTAAAATGAACTTAAGTAAAACAAAAGTAATGTACAACCAACATGCTGCAAAGAAGGAAGTGAAGATTAACGGAGAGACAATAGGCATAGTTGATGAGTATGTTTACCTAGGCCAGCTTAAAACATCGAGTGCAAAGTTGACTGATGAAATAAATAGAAGATGTAAAATGGCGTGGAGTTCGTTTGAAAGACTACACTTTATTTTCAAAAGCAAACTTCCAATGTGTCTGAAGCGTAAAGTTTATAATCAATGTGTCTTACCTGTGATGATGTAAGGCTGCGAAACTTGGACATTGAATGCGCAAACTACTCAAAGATTGAGAGTCACACAAAGAGCAATGGGGAGGTGCATGCTAGGAATAACCAGGAGGGACAGGAAGAGAAATGAATGGATTCGCGCAGAAACAAAGGTAGAGGATGTAATCAAGACTGCGAAGATGATGAAGTGGAGATGGGCCGGTCTCATAGCTAGACGAACAGATGGAAGGTGGACGACAAATGTAATACAGTGGATTCCTAGAGAAAAGAAACGACCGAGACGACGTCCAAATGTAAGATGGGTAGATGAAATCAAGCGTTTTTCAGGAGCTACATGGATGAGGATATCAGCAGAGCGAGATATGCGGAAAGAAAATGGGGAGGCCTTCATCCAGCAGTGGATAGAAAACGGCAAAATCGGTCGCCATCTTGGGTCCAAAATGGCCGCCGAACCCATTGTTGAATAGAATACACAGCCTAAACCGCTGGAGATATTGAAATCAAGTTTGGCATAATGGTACAACATCACTGTTTGAATACGTCAAGACGCCATTTTGGATCCAAAATGGCGGAAGCAAGAAATCTATTTTCCATATCGTTTTGAGCTAGAGATACGAAATTTGGCATAAGGGTGTATTTATTTTTATTTTTATTTATTTATTGACTTATTTTCCATGGCGGAGATTAAGGCCACAAATGCCTTCTCTTCCACTCAACCATGTACATACAAAATCTAAATAAGCTATCAATATTAATACTAGTATAATTGGATAATAATTAGGAAAACGAATAAACACTAAACGAGTACACATAACTACACAAAGAAAAAAAAACACGTATAAACAGACACAATGCACACACACACACACACACACACACACACACACACACACACACACACACACACACACACACATGTTAACATTTTACAGAAAACATAACCTGTTTACAGTTTAAGGCTGATAATACATGTGGACATACATCGATAATGATACTACTAGTAATAACAATAACTAAAAAATATACAAAAATAACACCAGAATATTTAAAAAGAGCTGTGCATTCACTCTTATCCTTTCTTTCTTTTTGTCTTTTTTTTTTTTTTTTTACTGTTTTTATTTCATCGTCGAGTGTGTAAAGACTAGGAATTTAATTGGAGCAGGTCTGTAATCGACTTCCTAAACGTTGAGATGGACTGTAGTTGTCGTGTTTCGGGTGGCAGATCATTCCAAGCTTGGACGGTGGAAACAGTGAACGATTTGGAATAGGAAATGTGTTAGTCTATGTAAGTTGCGTCTTTCATTAAGTTTTAGCATCGACAATTGTCTATAGGATGGAGTCAGGTGGCCTGAGTACTTGAGAAGGAAAATAAATCGAAGACAGGCATTTTGTACGCGCTGTAGTCGCCTGGCTAGTTCATCCTTGAGATTGGTTAGAATCACATCACAATATTCCAGATGAGGGAATACCAGTAACTTAATTAGAATTGATTTGATGTGGGTGGGCAAAAAATGTTTAAGTCTAGTGAGTGAGTGTAGGGACGAGAATGCTTTCTTGCACATTGCATTGATGTGTGGTTTCCATTCTAGTCGCTCGTCTAGGATTACACCGAGATTTTTGACTGCCGTGTATTGTTCCTAGTAGTTTAAAAAAAATATTACGAAATGTTGAGAACGTCGCCATCTTAGATCCAAAATGACCGCTAAACCCATTGTTGTATAGAATACACAGCCTAAACGGCTGCAGCTAGACCTATCAAATTTGGTAACAAGGTACATTATAACTTGTATGTCACTATAATATTACATGGTGTATCCAAAGACGCCATCTTGGATCCAAAATGGCGGACCTAAAACCCATTTTCCACACCTTTTGAACTAGAGAAACGAAATTTGGGATAAAGGTGTATTATGACAAGTAGTTTAGGGAAATATTACAACATTTGGGAATAGTCGCCAACTTGGATCCAAAATGGCCGGCCAAAATCCCATTTTGCACACCGTTTGAGCTGGATAAATGACATTTTACTTGAAGGTGTACCATCAAATGTAGGTCACGACAATATAAGAAAACTCAAAAAATCGTCAACTTTGATCCAAAATGGTCGCCCCAAAAACCCAATTTCCAAATCATTGAAGGTAGAGAAACGAAATTTTCTTTAAAGGTGTATGACCAAGAGTATGTTATAATAAATGGGGCAAACCTCCCCTTTGGGGGCGCAGCCCCCGTGGGACGGTGCAGATGGACACCATGGTGGTGTACTGCTGCAGGGAGATTTTGGTTAAGATAAAGGAGGCGCATCCTCTCAAAAACACTGAGGTTGGGGGCGAACCCCTACGGGGGTCTGGGGGCAGCGCTCCCAGCGAAACAAAGCGAGTAATACACGTCTTGTGGGGTATCGTTGAACAGCTCTTGATGAATAATCTACAAATCAATAAATAGTTTCTCAATAGCTCTCATATAAGGCGAGATTTGAAATTTCGAAAATAAAAAAAAACTTCGAGATCTACCTCAGCCTGTAAGCCTACCGAAAGGGATTTTTTTTTGTTATTCCATACAATCTACCTTCATCTTGAAAATTCAAAACCGCGATTCAAGTCAGATAGGCTGGTGTACTGCCTTACTGAAGTTAGTAATAGCGATAGCACGACAGGCTAACACAGAGATAACAAAAGTATACTACGTGAAGAGAGACAATGCTGTGGCCGTGGCGTCGGCCGGTCGTGTTTTGTACTAAAAAACGATGGAAAGGGCGGCAAAATTTAACGTTAACCCTCATAGGAAAATTTCTAGATCCGACACTGGCAATAGCATGTTTTAAAGTAAGTAATATTGTAATAGTGCACACGCGTTTGTTACACGTAACCTCCAGGGTTTACAGAGAGAGACATCATTCTATAGGACCTACTACACAGAACAAGTCATATTTGCCCTCTTTTATAGTCTTAAAGAAGTTAGCTGTTTTCAATAACTATTTTGACAAGTTGTAGAAACGTGAGCGATAAATAGTTCTTAGAACGTTAAATTCGTCAACTATGTTCTCAGCCATTTTTCCGTGATACTTTCAAACGAGTTTTGTTTGATATTATTATTACATCAGTGTTATATTCCACTTTCTTTGACATGACTACACTTACGACCCAAAGTACGAAGAAATAATAAAGAATACTCTTGAATTTGGATACTTCCGTTTCACCCAAGTGCTCATTCGGGGCGATATGTTTTCAAATATCTATCCGTTTTATTTTCCTAAGGAGGAAAAAATCCAAACAAAGCAAATTTGTACTCCAGAAAAGAAACTTGTAATCGATAAAACTTATACAAGTGACCAGTTGACGGGTACAAGGCGCCAAATATGGAAGTGAATATAGCTTCCCGGTTTTTTCTTATATTTAGGTGTAAACACTTTCGTTTAAGAGGTTCTCGGAATTGGAGATTACATCTGCCATTGGCGTGCGTGTGTGCTTCTGTGCGGTGAAATTACTGTAAAAGACATATGAATCGTATTTATTTTTTAAAAGGGCATCAGTGCACAATTTGGGTATTTTTACTTCTGCAGTGTGTTAGAAAATACGTAATAGCTGCACGTATTGGTATTAACATGGAATGAAAAATTCAATTACCTTATAATGAGTGATCGGGGAAACCTTTAACCCTGGAAAGGTAGCGTACGTAAAATTTACGTGTAAGGAGAGATTAGTAGCCTCCCCTTCCCCCTCTCATCCCTTCCAGAGGCTTGCCACGTCAGCAGTGCTTGCTCGTGTCAGATGCCGACTCACAGGGGGCCAAAGAGCGAGATTTAAGGAAAACAGTAGCTATTGGTTGCAAGGTGTGTGACGTCACTGTACGGACCGTGAGCGTGTATACATAGAGAATAGTGGATATAAAAAGTGATATTACACCTAATATTTTGTAGCGAAAAAGCTCTATTTATTTGTGTTATCTCTTTTATGATTGAATTATGAATATAAACAATTAAAGAAGATACGCTTAAAAATACACTAGAAACTTCCTAAATTGTAAAAAAGAAACCAAAACAAAAAAAAAAAGTATCTTAACGTTACCGGTATGTGAGAGGAAACTCACACTCAAACGAAATTGAGTTTAAAATTGTGATATCAAAATCAGAATTATTTTCATTAAAAAAAGTATAATTCTGATTATATTAATTCTCTTAAAAATAAAGATATGTGTGGATCCTTTCAGCAATTATTTTGTGCACGATCAACTATTATAGTCAGCGCCCTCTCTAATTAACACTCACACCTAAGCACAGGGTCTTAAAAATTCAATGAGAGGGGTTTATTTAAGCTTTGCTTATTTCTTCTGACAGTGGGAAGGGACATCAGAACACTGCTTACGTACAATACCCTTACAACATAGTGTAAATTTAAAGACTGAAACAGTCATTCCGGCTTCTAAATAACGATAATACATTAAAAGTGAAGGCCAGGGCCTTCGTCTATATTACCATATAGGCATCCGCCTGTTGACACTGATGGACAGCCTGAAAAACCTGTTAACGTGGCCGGCAGCAGAACTCGAACCTGCGTGCCTTGCCATTCCCTGTGTGCCTTCGGAACAGTGCTAGAAAGGTTAGCAGGTACCTGTTTTCGTGTTGGTCCATAAATAAGTTTAATTAAAACTTACAGAAGGTGAAACCACAAGTAATATACAGAGAGAGAGAGAGAGAGAGAGACAGACAGACAGACAGAGAGAGAGAGAGAGGAGGAGAGACAGACAGACAGATAGCGGGCGCATACTTTCATGAATTTTCATTACTTGAGGATAAATAATAATAATAACTATCATTATTACTATTATTATTATTCCAACTGGAAAACACTGTAACAATTTTCTATTTTTAATGTTGAGAACTGAACACATGACTGTTTTACGCAGCTTCACTGGCCCGGTGGTCACGATCACTGACTTTTGATGAGCATTAGGTTCGAGTACCGCACAACCGGCCATCTGACAGGTTTTTGCAGAGTTTTCCTCTGTCCCGGAAGTCAAATGCTACGATGGTGCCGTAAATATAGACCCTGGCCGCAATTGTTGCCACCCCTATTTCGACAGGAATAAAGAACTCAGGAGGCATGTGCCAAAATATGTAGTAATTAACTATCAATTTTAGGCACTGTAAAACTCTCATATAATGGATTTTAGAATCAAAAACTTACGTCTCGAAGCGCAGCGAAAAAAATAGGAAAAAGCTCAGGTTCAAGAAGCGACGCAAAAATATATCTTGCTTTTTTTTGTAAAAAGAAAAAAAAAGAGTGTAAGATTTCCATTTTTGAACATTGCTACATAAGTAAGAACTAAATTTTATTATTTGTTAGTACTACCCCGCCTAATAACTAATTAAACTGTTTTCACGTATGACATTTTTCTCCATGCCAATTAGGCATTTCTTGAGAAGGATCTGCGCCAGGTTTAAACTTCTTGTAATTAACGATCGCACAGAAAAGCCGGAGATCATAATGATATATAATGCAACAAAGGGTGCCGTTGATACTATGGACCAAATGTGTCAAGACGTAAACTGTGGTCGTAAGACGCAAAGATGGCCTCTCTGTTTCTTCTATAACATGGTAAACACCTCTCTGGTGAATGGATATTATGTCATTTATCTTCATAACCATTTCAGAATGAATGGAGGGCTCCAAACCAATGTCAAGGCAGGATTTCTGCATAGACCTGCACAAACAGTTAACAAGGTCGGGGTAAGAAGCAAGACACTGAGTCGAGACTTGAGGATGACAATTGAGCTCGTTGGAGACTACAGAAAATTACAGGAGGCACCACTAACACATGAGCAAAGAGGCGCAAGAAATACTGTGCCTTTCGTGATGTAAAGAAAAAAATTATGACCATTACTTACTGCGAATGTGAAAAGGCAATATGTGGATAACACCAGAAAAAAGTTTGCCCCGACTGCACCTTTTGTACGTACCTTTGCTATCCTCGTTTTGATTGGACTTTTTTCTTCTTCTTCAAGCTTGTAGACCGAGAGTAATTTTTAATTGTAAAATGTATACACAGTGAGTTTAAAATATACACGCTAGTAATTCCGTTTGGTATGCGCTAAGTAATTACTTGTAATATATGAATTTGTACAAACAAAAATATTCCTGTAATAGAAAACAAACTGGCTTGTTTCAGGTGAACAAATAAAAGTGTACTCTAATAACAATAAAACGACAAATAAGCATTAACATATCACGATATATCTGGCGATATAGCTTACGCGCCAAGCTGACGTGTCACTACCTTTAACGTACATGATGAGAACGCTACCTTTACAGGGTTAAGAAGACATCGATCAAGAACTCATCCATTAGGACACGGATTTATCCATAAGGAAAAGTTTCCATGGAAGTGTAATAAAATTAAGGATTTGGAAAAACTAAATCGTTATTTCCTTCTTGAATACTTAGAATACTATAAAATAACCTACGAACAACGAAGATCCTGACAGTGTTTATGGTTTTTGTTTAATTGAAAAATCGTGATATGAAGTTTAGAAGAATCCAAGTGTTAAGGCATGGAATCAGCAATTTTTTTTAAGGTATCAGTCCCTAACGTTTGTTGACCTATAACATATTCACTTATTTCGATAGCGATACAATCTCATGACTCAAAATGTTTTCAACCATCGAACATGTTATCTTGTATAGAATTAATCTCACTTTAATACTTTCTATTTTAAAACGTTTTTTTTTTAATTTCCCCAAAATTTGTACTACTGGACTGATGCCGTTTTTAAAATTATACGATTCATATATTTGGTATCTCATCTTACTTATACTGGAACCAGAGCTGAAACGAGTCACCGCGTCAATCGGGTAAAGTTTTGGACCGGACTACAGGGTCACGTATGTTCAGGTCAGACTGGATTACCGGATCACCAAAAGTAACACACGATCAGCTCTGACTGGAACATCCTGTATTATCCTGAAAATTATGGTGAAGTCGAAGTGATTAATAGGAAAGTTAAGTCTGAACTCAAGTTACACCATCTCTCACTTAAGTTGTAGTTTCATGTTCCACCGTATGGACGTCATTGGTCTCCGTTTATGTTAGTATCAGGCGACTTTCACTGGCAAAGCAACTCCATCTCTCAAATATATATAAGTGGCACAAGTAGTTGTGTCTACTGATTTCAGTTTCTAACTATTATGCCCTTATATGTAAATAAAAAAAAACTATACTTTAATGGTTTTTTTTGTAAACTATAGTTTTTGTTTTTGTTCTTTTTCAAAAGAGTAATGGTTTATTAGGACTATGCCTAGAGTTTTACTTTTGCAACAATGCTGTATCTGCTGTTGGTGGTCACTCGAAAAGAAGAAGAGAGCGTTTTCTTGGAACTTCATGGCCTTTTCTGGAAAGGTTTAGCCTCAGGTGACTTTGATGTCCGATCGATTCGTATCTGTCTCCGGAAAGAAAGAAAGAAAAAAAAGAGGAAAAAGCAGGATCAGTTTTTCCGGCTCTCAAGCACTCACGGCTAGAGAACAGGACGAGAGAGTGAGAGAGGAACATCTTGTGGCTGCAGAAGCAAATCCTTCTCTCCTTAACTAAATCTCCTTTTTTCCTCTGGAAGCAACTCTTCCCTTTCTTATCCATTTAGTATAAGACTGAAGACTTTATTTAGGTCACGATGTATTTAAGCTTTAATGTTATTTAAAAGAACGTGTAATTCAGTGGTTTTGACTCTGTGCCTCCCATTAGTCGGAAACTTCAATATTTATTATTTTGGGGTTAGGTAACTTCCGTAATCTCTTACAGATTAACTTGTCTGGATCAGTTTCGCAAGTTAATATTGTCTTTTGTAGACACCTGAGGCTACAACAGGTCACACACATTTCGGGTTATATATAAAAGATAACATCGATTTTTGTCACTTATATCCCTTAGCTTCTGGAGTCGACATTTATTATGAGCCTATTCTCCACGTGCTATTAGTACATCTTCAGTTCACTACAAACATACATGCATCAGGGAAGCTGAATGAGTACTTTCGAATTACTTACCAACAAATTCACTTGCATTTAACAAAGCAGGTTATGAATCTTGAAGAGGTTATGAATCAGCTAGCTTTCTAAATAATCTAAATTTAAAACTTTTAAATATACGTAGTCGTTCGCGTTTGACGATATGTATTCACTGGGTAATACATGTACATTGATGTTCAAAACATATAATGTATTTGTAGCAGATTTAGAAATGTAGGCACCGGTACAGGGGTATGATATCACTTGCAAAGCAAACGGCAAATTCTTAAAACAGTTACTTTCGAAACGCGAACCCCAAAATGAAAGCGACGTGGGCGGAGGAGGTTTACAATTGAATCGTAAGACCATGAACATAAATCTAGTCCTGTTGAAAGTCTGATACTTCGGACCCAAAGTAAAATTCCATTCGAGGTCATAGAATTCTCTGGATTCTGCTAGTAGATATCCAACTTCGTAGAAGGTTTGCTTTATAACGTTCAGGGGAACATTAAACTGGAAATGAGTTCAGATTTTGAGACTAGAGAAATCGTTCTGTTAACATAAAGAATGTTACATTGCTACTGCTAAGTTCATTATCAATCTGAGGAAATTCTTAAACTATTAAATGAATCGAATAACAAAAGGTAGATAAACTCTCGTGCATTGAAATGTATCAATTGCTTGTGAAATTAAACTTCAATCGGAGAAGTTGATTTGCTATTAATGCTCGTTGTAAGTCTAGGAATCAAATATCAGCCATTAGCGGTACGAATGGTAGCGGAAGAACAATACAAAACATTTCATGCGTTTCAAACGAATTCTGAAATTTCATCCTAACAAAAGATCTATTGAAACGAAAACTCAACTCTATGGATCTTCTAGAAACTGCCCATTATTAATGACGGCGACTGACCTGACCTGTGATGCTTCTTTTATACCACGCCTGAAGCAGTCTATAAAATACTATGTATTTTTACTATGTGGATGACATCGAACGGGCTGCCCTAACACAAGTTTTCCACTACGGAATAGTGGTTGAACATCTACTTTCACGAGAACTTGAACAACGTTGGCACCAGATCCTAAGGCGATTGTTTGAAAACTACAACTTAAGAATTTTCATGTGTTTCTCATTTTAAAAAAATGTGTGTAGCTTCAGCGAGAAACGCTGTAATTTACATCCAGCTAATATCTGGAGGAGTGGCAGAAATCTAATCTGGAAATCGAAATACAATTTCAACTTGTTCAATTTAGCCAAGGAGATGTAATGGGATACGATTATACTTTTCGTACAAAACGTTCTTAACATATCTATGGACAACAAGTTATGAAAGTTTAGCAGAAAATAAGGAGCAAAGTGTTATTGAAAAATCAACGTATACTCTAACACGTCCTTTTTGGTATGGTTAAATAGAGAGAAAAGTCTTAGCTTACGAAAGGAAAAAGGAACCTAAAGCTGCCAAATCCTATCAATAGTACCCACTTTAAAGGCCTTAGTACTCTCTGCCCTCTATTATGAATTTTCTTAAACTTTTCATGATAGAACAAGAATGAAATGTTGAATAGTAACCAAGCAAAACTAAATGAAGCACTAAAAATTGTTTATTTTTACATACAAAAAAATGAAAACCTTACGTGTTGGTCTCATAGTCGTGCGATCCCCGTCTCAAGTTAGCGCGGACGAAAATTCGGAATGTAATTTCGGCTAGGAAATGGATAATTGTGGAGTTTGAGAAAGCGTATGACCGCCTTTTAGTGCAGAGTTAAAAGTATTTGTTAAGTTTTCCACGAAGTTTGACCAATGTGCTTTCATGTTGTAGTTACTTTATTTTACTTTGCTCTGTCGTTTCTACTCTTGTAGATGTTCTGGCTCTTTATCGAATTACTTAAGTCCTCCCGGAAGTTGTTCAGTTAGCACCATCTAGCAGAGTAAACCACAAACCACTACGACAATAAGTATCAGCAACAGACTCGGATCACACAGAACAATTCGCAGTTGATTTATGACATACTAGAACGTTCTGAGTATTTGGGAACGTTTTGGATTCTGTATCTTCTGAAATGTTTTTTGAATAATCTGAAAAAAATATTTAATATATTGAATAAACTGTTAGTTTTTTTTGGAAACGTCTGCATTGTAATGATTAAAAAACATTTAGAATATTCTAGAACTTTCTGAAGTATACAATAATTGTTGGAAAATTGCAATATACATATATATTTGAATAATGTTTAAAGTTATGGCGGTATCGTCATAAATGATGTCATATCTCGACCAGTAATGACGTAGGATATGTCTGCCTAGCAAATCACACTCGAAGTAACATCCGACATATGTATTTAAGTGATGTTAATGATTAGTGAATTCAGCTTAGAAGAGATTTCTATGCTTGCCATATTAAAACATTAAATTCCTTAATAATGAAAATTCTTAAATTGTGAAACTTGTCTATTGCAACCTCCCTGACCTTTTTCAAATCGTTATATAACCACCAGATGCTGCTGATGTGGCTCCAGGAGAGTAGTTTTACCAAATACTCCGGCTTCTGGGCTAGGGATTATTCCACGCGAAGCTGAAAGGCAGCTGTTAAATTAGTATGTGAAGGAAGGAGAGGGAAGAACAACTCGTACCTGCCTAAAATGAAGACGAGCCGGAGTTGGAATAGCGTCTACCTGCCTAGAATGAATACGAGCCTTGGGAACTTTTACTTGCCTAGAGCGAAGACGAGCCGGAGTTAGAATAGTGTCTACCTGTCTAGAATGAAGACGAGCAGACGCTGGAAATAGGTTGGGAACTCCTATCTGCCTAGAATGAGGACGAGCCGGAAATAGAATAGCGTCTACCTGTCTAGAATAGAGACAGGCCAACGCGGGAATCGGTTGGAAACTCCTGCCTAGCTAGAAAGAAGACGAACCGGAGTTAGGAATAGGTTGAGGAACAAGGTTATAGAGTACATACCTATCTGGTGTAGTAAAAAGTAATCCATTATTTTGCAAATAGATGGCTTCAGTGATCTGTATCTCGCGTTATATAAGTCCGATCGGGTTCAACGAGATGGCGTTCAAACGATGAGATTGCGTACTACAAACACTGTTCAGATAGTTGTGATGAGTTGACTTAGTGTTGTGTGAGCGCGCGTCAAAATGGACACTAGCAAAGAGAAAATACGTTATATTTTACAGTTTTTCTTCGATAAAGGCGAAAACGCAAGCCAGGCGGCTGCAAATGTGAATAGTGTTTATGGTCCTGATACTGTAACAGCCAATCACGCGCAATTTTGGTTTCGTCGATTCCGTTCCGGTAATTTTGACGTCAAAGATGTACCACGCACTGGAAGGACACGTGTCGAAAATGTCGATAAAATCATGGACATTGTCGCGTCCGACCGTCATGTAAGCACTGTTTCGATTGACCAAGAGTTAAACATTGCACAAAAAACCGTGTGGAACCATTTGCATAAGGCTGGATACACAAAGTAGCTTGATGTATGGGTGCCACACGAGTTAACGCAAAAAACCTCATGGACCGAATTTCAATCTGCGAATCGCAACAAAAGCGACCCATTTCTGAAGCGGTTGGAGACTGGTGATGAAAAGTGGATAACTTACGACAATGTCACGCGAAAACGGTCGTGGTCGAAGCGCGGTGCGCCGGCGCAAACGGTGCCCAAGAGAGGATTGACGTCCAGGAAGGTTTTGCTGTGTGTTTGGTGGGATTGGCAGGGAATTATCTACTATGAGCTGCTCCCCTACGGCCAAACCCTTAACTCGGAACTATACTGTCAACAATTGGACCGTCTGAAGGCAGCAATCGCCCAGAAGCGGCCAGCTTTGGCCAATAGGAGAGGCATTGTGTTCCACCAGGACAACGCCAGGCCACACACATCGATAGTGATTCGCCAGAAGCTCCGGGAGCTTGGTTGGGAAGTTCTTATGCATCCACCTTATAGTCCGGACCTGGCACCGAGTGATTACCATCTGTTCCTGTCCATGGCGAACACGTTTGCTGGTGAAAAATTCGCTTCAAGAGAGGCTTGTGAAAATCGACTGTCTCAATTTTTTGCCAATAGGGACAAGGGCTTCTATGAGAGAGGCATCATGATATTACCTTCCAAATGGCAACACGTTATCGAACAAAACGGCGCATATGTGACCTAAATCGGATCATTC
>JAGDQP010058084.1:0-12620 GCA_022664845.1 Lepisma saccharinum
TTTAGTTTTCTTTTCTATGCTGTTCTTCCAGAAAGTGGCTTAATGTTATTAAATAACACATTTTTCACACATTAGAGAAACACATCTGCTATAGGTCATAAACAAGACAAGTTAGAGAGCTGAAGTGAAATCCAATTAGTAGAAAATGTGGGTGTTTTGTATTTGATGTATGCAGCAGTAACATTAGGATTTAACTTTACAGATTAAAATGTAAACAATGTTAATTTAAATATCTCAAATCAGTATGAGTAACACTTTAAAAAGAAATTTAAAATTGCTCCATGGATTACAGGAAGATTCAAGTTCGAACCATATATTTTTCAATTATTTAATGCATCTGTTTGCCAGAAAATGAAGAGTTTCTGTTTTTTTTAAGATGGCTGTGTACTATCAGAGTCGTTCAAGTTAATCAATGAGCTTATTAAATATCGACCTTGGGAAGTGCCTTTAAGTAAAGCATTACAATACTACAAATACAAACTTATAAAATATTTGCAAATAATAATTAGATTCATTTATAGCTACAACGGACGGGATAGCACATCATTTGCGTTGTAGTTTCTAGATAATTGTTTCTTAGATATGTATTTTAAAATAACATTCAGTTTCCTGGTCGGTGTAACACAAGATAAAACTTGGTCTCGTTAGGATATGTTCTTTTATGAGTGAACATGACATAGTCCTCATACGTTAAAAATGTAACATTCACCAACATTGTTCACTTTAATAATCTCTTTAAAAAGTGCGTATGATTTAGAAGAATTTGTCAGATTTATTCTGTTTATGAGTAATTACCAACTATTATTTTACGCATGAGAGATAAGGTATGCTTCGTTCCAAATGTAAAGTTTTGTAGCTTAATGACCAGCAGAAAAATGTATAATTTGGAACTTTAACTAACTTCTATAGTATTACATTATAAATAGATTCGAAATAATAAGGTATAGTTCATAGGATCACTTGATATGGAATGACTAGTCTACACCTTATTGTCAAGAACATCACAAAACATAGTATCAATTGTACGCCATTCAAGTTACTTGAATACAAAATGCTATACTTTAATACAGTCCAATCTGTAAAGTAATTATCTTCAATATCTTTGATTAGCTTAAGCGAGTAAAAGACACACATCTGTCTTTATAACTGAAAATGTTTTTTTGAATATGAAAAGTGCATTCAGATAAAATATACATAATTCCAACTTGAAATTTGGCATGAATAAACTCAATTAATGATAGATTAAAATAAAAAGTTTTCTTACACACTTCTTCGGACATTAAAATATTTCTTTAAATTTTACTCTTGAAATTGAAACTAATCTTAATGTTGCCATCTACATAATCTAGATACAATGCAAGCCAAAATGCTTTTATTTCAGCTCTCAAACTTGTCTTGTTCTTCGGCTATGTGCAATTTTCACTTCCCATTAAATTCAAAATGCGATACTTGACAAACTTCAAAATTTAATCACAAAACCAGAGAGGATAAATTTGGGATTTCAACTAGTTCATAGAATAAATATGACGTATTTCAAAGAGGTAACATATGGTGAAATAAATTTTATGTTATCACTTCATATAGGACAAACAGTACACAGTACAATTATTTGAACGTTTGTGGATTATAGACATGAATTACACTCAATCAGTCACGAATGATAAATGATATCAGTCATTCATAGAGAATGAATGACTGAATTAATAAAATGCTCTATTTAAAAATTAACACAATCAAGTCTTGGGTTATATACTCTAAATACCTTGGGCATCTTTTGCATAACCTATTGATACACGAGACACATTAATGACACTAAGTTACATGTAAGAATGAATGAATTTCTAATGCAATGAATTAGTACATCCATTTCATTTTGAATTCATGAATTAACTTGAACAATTAACTACTGCATAGATAATTGATATACGTAACGAATCTATATAAATCACATGAATAAGTGAATTAACATCGATTATCCGGAAATGGGTTATCCAGAAAGTTCCGAGTCATGAATAAAAAATATGACCAATTTTGGTTTGATATGAATTCAGTAAATCTTGTTTTAAAGTCTTTAATAATACTGTATTATTACTCTAAAACTATTAAAACCAAATTAATGCTTAAGATAGCAAGGTTTCGTGGGTAAGCAGATTTTACTTTCATATTTAGCACTGTATTTTAAGTAATAATCCTTTATCCGGAATATTGGTTTTCCGTATACTATTGGTTCCGAATTAATGCCCTACTGAACGCGTGAATGCATTAAGTATGCGAATTACATTGCAATCAGTGACGCAGGTAATTGATACAAACGGATAAATAACGTGAATAAATTAATTGATGAATCATGGAATGAATATACCAATAAGTTAATATAATACTAGTGATTGCACGAACCTAGTGTTTGACATTACGTTTATGAATTATACTAAATACTCTGTGTACAGTTTGTGAAGCCTGAATTGCACGAATGAAGGAACAGATTAACTAACAAATGAACGAAAAAATTTGTTTCATTCTCAAATATAAAACGCTAATAATTAAATGCACTTAAATCTATGATATTAATACAGATGTAAAGAAAGCCTGAACCACAAGTAGGAAAGTTAGTGTTCGAGACCAGTCACTGATTCTTCTCCAATTAATATGTAACTGTTAAGAGTTTAACAGTGAGGTTTTGATTAATATTGTATTAGTATTATTACATTTCTAGAACGTAATGACTAGAGACGTCTTAAGGTATTCAGAAGGCAAGAGAGAAACAAAGGGAAGACAGAATGTTGTTAAGAAGGTAATGAAAGGAAAAGATAAGAATGAAATATAAAAATGAAAGCAAACAGAGGAAAGAGAAAAGCTCTTGTTGTCTACTTACGGTCCTTCCCTTGGGATCCACTATTTTAATTTCCTTCTCTTTTCCCTCTTAAGCCAGGCAGACGTCAAATGTGAGGTGGTTTGAGGAAGCTCTGTGGTCGGAGGAAAGAAAATGAAGAGAATTCTTCCTACGTTTTTCTTCATTCTCACTCTCCTTCTCTATTTTCCGAGTCTCCTTGTCAACATAGAAGTATTGTCCCGATGCTGTCATAGACACCTGCTAGTTTCACTCTTTGAGCAGACAGATGGCATGCAATTGAGATCACACTTCTTTCCTTGCTGTCGTCACGTTTTTCGTCAACCGTAAGTAATGCCCGCGTGGGAAAATTGAAGCCAACGGATATTTATGCATCGTTTCTTTAAAAACAAACGGTCTAGGTATTTTACCTGATATTTTAACTCTGCATGCTCTTATAAGCCTTGAAGAGTAGCTAGCATTCAACTATTGTAAGAGATATTAAGAGGCATTAATGCATCCACCAGGCATTATGCAGAAATATGTTTTATCACTATGTTTGCATTCGACAATAAGATAGTATAACATTATCTGTATTTGTTATGTTGCCATCTTTCCGTCCAACTGTTGTACTGAAGTATCAAACAAAACATTTTTTGATACTGTTGAACTTCTAGAAGCATAGTTCTCTTGAGGTTTTCAGTTGTAATGAGAAACATAGAACTTAAATACATATATACGTGTGCAAAATGTTTTGTCGTCTCAGCTAAGGTATCTTGGTATTAACATTATCGCACTGCCCGTTGGAATGTAGTGGTATGTAGTGGTACTGGATTCAATTGAAGGTAATATTAAGGTACTCGTGTGATATGTCTGATGGAAACCAGAGGATAACTCAGTCAGTATTGATGACGTGTGTAGTGCGGGAAACTTTGCAGTCTTCCTAATTCTAATCAGAAAAAGTTACATCCCTGATATGCAAAGTTGTCTGTGCTAATTACATTTTTGATTCGTAACTGACAAAAAAGGAGGAATATATAAAAAAACATGATGCGTACTTACTACCGTGTGAAAAGGCATACTTTTGAGCCTGAATTAAAAATTTATAATTTGCGTGTGGGACAAAATAGTTTCATGAAACTTTCATTATTCTCTTCTGCACTACTTCCCTCAACAAAGAGCCTAATTGCAAGCAGCCATGATTGTATTTTAATAGCCTGCTTACACAGCATCCACCACGCATGAGCGGAATTGTACACAGTAAAACAGTTTCCAAAAAATGAGAGAAGGTTCTTATCTGTGTACCGAGAAACAATTTTCTTAGACATGAGATATCAGATTACTTACTTAATGGAAAATGAGAACATGCTGGCTTTAGGATAAGATTATTAATCTTATTTGCAAACCAGTATGCTCTCATTTTAAATTTAATAAAAATGCTGATGTCTCATTTCTAAGAAAATTGTGTTTTCGTGCACAGTTAAGAACTTTGTTCTGAATTTTAAGAAAGAGTTTTCTACCGCGTACCTACAAAATAAACCGCTATGTTTCTTACCTCTTTTTCCAAATGCTGCGCTTGCCGGAATCTTCTTCTTAAGATAGATTTATGCTATAGAAACCAGCAGATAATTCTGCAAATTGAGTTGAAACTGAAAATAATTCTCAATTGAATCATTTTGATACAAACTGGTCTTGATTAACTGTTATACTATTAAAGAGCTGCATCAACATTTCTAATATGAAATAAAACTGTCTAGTAAATAAATTATGTTTAATTTAAAGATAAACCCAATTACTTTTGAACAACAAAACAAAAATATCATTTCAATAATCTTTTATTGCGTAAGACAAAAACGAAATGTATTGTACTGCATTAAATGTTTAAAAAATGAAATGAATCTTATTTTTAATTGTATCATATGTAATTCGTTGTATGTATTCATAGCTGATACTGTACTTATACTTCAGATGAATGAATTACAAGAATTACTAAACAGTTGCTACAGACAAGACAATAGCTGATTTCAGTTTGCATTAGCTAGCAGTATTTTGTGACCTAATAACGAAAGTAAATGATTTGAGAGCAACAATAAGGAGACGACACAGATTCGAACCTTGCTCTCGGTGACTATTCGGAGAAAGGTTTTCTGCTCTTACACATGTGGAATGCTCAGTTAACAAGATTTCGGGTCCGAACTAGTGCCATCTAAATCTGCTTCCTCCCAAAGTGTCTTCGAAAAGGAATGTTACCCAAAAGTCGTGGCACAATTAGGTGACATGCCTATACCATATAAACTAAATTAATTTACTTAACACATTAACATGACCATCTTTGATTAAAATATCTTATCCTTAAACAACCACTCGTCTGTTAGAGAGTTAAACACAACCTCAGAATGACTATCATATCGTTCTATATAATTCCTTTATGTAGCATAAGATTTCACCAGTAGGAACATATTTTATTGACATTTGTGTACATCCTATGCGACCAGCGCTCACAAGAAGACTTTTGAAATTGGCACTGAAAACTTCTAGTTGCCTTATAAATTATAGCAGGACATTCCGTTTACAGACGAAGATATTGGAAAATACATAAATATACTCTTGCTGATTCTAACTTCATAACAGAAGGTTGTTCCATGTGGACGATACGAACTTTTTCCAGGAGAGAGTACAAACATAGGAAAAGGAAGGAATAAGAAGAAGAAACTAAAGACGAAACAGACACATGAAAAACTTTTTCTTCTTGTAAACTTGTCCAACTGGAAGAAGGATGAAAGAAAGAACAATGGTTTGGATTGGTTTCCTTGGTCTCTTATTTCAAACCGGAAGAAAATTGTTTTCAAGTTGCATCATATGAGATTCCCAAGTCAGTTCGTGCATGTCCGTTTTGTAAAAAGGAAACGGAAAGTAAAAATAAGTCCATCACCGCGAAAACTTCTGATGAAGAATCATTTTATACACTTAATGATGAGACGCACTTAACAAATGAATGTGAGTTTAGATATAAAAATCCAAAATGAATAAGAAAAATTTCTTAGCTTAAGAAAACATAAAATTCTCTATTATGAACATGTCCCTTACATCACCGTCATAGAAAAGTTTTTGTAGAAGTAAAAATATTTAGTGTTGCCAGGATAATTTAGTTTAAACGAGGAAAGTTAGGAAATAAATTACCCATCCTAGTGGCAAGGGTAACCGTCACTATTAAGAATTGGCACTGAAGATGCATGGCATAGGATCATATTCTGCTGAAGACCACCATCGTGACTGGCATTTCCACTAATTCATTACCCTCATCAGAAGAATGCATAAAGATGCCTTGAAATGGAGCCAAGTTTGTTCATTTTCTTCTTCCAACTGACAGAGTAAAATTTGATTATTGAGACGAAATTTTGTCAGAGATTTGTAAAGTTTCAATAAAGCGAAGGAATAAAACAGACATGCTCTAGAAAGGTTTACGGTAAGTGAACTGGGACCCATTTCTTATCTCAATATACAGCAGTCGTAATAGGAAATCTTTCGACGATTTTTCTAAACTCGCCAGTGATTTGTCGAGCTGTAGGTTGGTCAAACACTTGAGCTTACACATTGTTGATATACATTTTTCTTTACGTTTAATAAGAAATTCCGGATTTCTCTTTCGTGAAATAAAAGAAAACTTAATTCTTCATATTTTGAGTCCTTCTCTGAAATTTATTTCCAATATTTTTAATTATAACCGTTAATAAATCAGTTCCCTACCGAGAATAAACAAGTGTGATTGCTCTCCGCATCTTTAACTAATGACCCTTTGTATGACACCGGTAGTTCTTAAACGGAAATATTCTAATCAATGAACTAACATATTTCGGCCTTTCGTTTCAGATGTAATATTGAAACGCAAAGAAACATTTCTAAATGAAATGAACCGAAAACATTTACATTATATACTATGTTGTCTAATTGTGGATATTTAGAATAATTTACTTATGTTTCGGGTTCAGATCCCCGGCAGGGCACTGGAGACTTTTCTCGTAGTGTTCCCATGCCTGGCGTTCTGATGTGAGCCTCCTATCAAATTCAGCGCCAGAGTGTCCGTGTTAATCTTCGACACCTTGGAAAGGTAAAGGCGGTCGACTGTGGGACTGACCAACCCACCGTACTTAATGCCGTTTGTCGAATTTTGTAGAGCGGTAGATCCAGATCTTCCGTGCGCAGTTCACAGCCCGTTCATTATCTAATTTTTATATGTAGAACATTGTTATTGGCAAAATCGGTAATATATGCACTCATTTTGTTATAAAGTTATTCAAAGGTTCAATTCGAATATTTTTCAGAAGCTGTCAAGCACGTCTTAGTTTAATTTGTTCACAGTTACCAATCAAAAATTAATGACTGATTGACAATACGTGTTGCAAATGCCACAAGCAATAATGTCCAAAATCTGTTTTAAACACCTTACGAGACGAGCTTAGTACACTCGAGGTGCTTGACGAAAAACACTTTATTATACATCTTAACATAGATCTTATTCTATATGCCTTACAATAAGATAGATTCAACATACACGAAGCAAACATTCCACGTATTATATAAATTATATAGAATATGTACTGCTTACCTAAAGTACTCATAAATGACCAAGAACGAACAGTGTACATGCTCAAGCAGCACATTCACGTCGGCTGATATGGGCATATTGGAATTTACGACGTCGACCGACATCGTTTCACTACATGGGCCCCATATTTCATGGTAAACATCTTGGCCAATATCGGTTAATGATACAGATCTACATCGGACATCGACATCATTCAACATTGATTATCGGTGTTGCTCAATATCGGTTAGCGAGATCGCTCAATATCGGTCATTTACAAAGTAAACAATATAATCCTGTTTTTTACTATTTGAAAAAAATCTATCCTTATATAGGGCAACCAGCATAGACAAACAAACAAGAAATAGTAAAACAGGTTAGATATTGTAGAACAAACTTACTACCGGTACTTATGTAAAGAATATTATTTGTCTCTCCCTAAAGTTACATCACTTCGCTGTACTTTTAGATTGTAAAATTTATAGTTCCGCTGTATTGTAATCAGTTCACAGCTCTTCTGTTTTTAACTTTTTTCTCCTTTTTTAAAAAAAATAAGTTAAACGTACAATGGCCTTAATTACAATGGAACAGTTCCAATTGAAGGATATGATGTAAAATAAATGAAAACAAACCTAGCTTTAACTTAATCTCTTACTAAGCAGTGCATCTGTGAACAACCACATGGCCTCGCGAGAATACGCTACTTTCTACCCTAGAAACGTAACTTGCATAATAAGTATTACTATAAACCTTGTTGGTTTGTCTATATACTTACAGCGATCAAAGTGTCTTTAGGGAAAACACAATCAATTTTAACACTTTATTTGTCTATGTGCTTCAGATGGACGGGCATGTTATTTCTGCACTTTAACATGCTTTAACGGTCAACAACTTCTTTGTCACCAAACAAAGAAGGCCACATGTTGACAACACCATGAAGTTTCATATTTTACCAGCAGGTGAATATATCATTGCTTGAATAAAATTTGGTTGCCCACATAGATCGACGTCGATCAATATAAACATAGATTTTCGATGTGACTTGATATGGCTCCATGACGAATATTCTATTTTTAATTTAATATATTAATTACGAACAACATGTTTTGTAAAAAAAATTCGATTTGTTCTTTGCACAATACTTACTATACTTTTAGAAAAAAGAAAAATTAGTGATTCAGAAGACCGATGTCGATCCCACATCGTTCAACATGGGTTCAAGCGGAGCCGCTCCCTTACCTGTATTAGTGATATGAGTTCCATTAGCTGTCAACATGCATATGCTACCGGGGTAAGCACTAAAGATTTCGCTAAAATAACTATACAATGACAATTTTTGGGGGGTGTCATTCATATGCAATAGTTTCTTCAAGACTGTTAATAGCTTCAAAGGCATAAATGAAGTGAACAGAACAGTGAGCATACAGATGACAAAATCCTGCTTTTAACAAAATCATATGAACTCTTTTAGAAGCAATGTAAATTTGTCAGTGTGGTTTATGTTGGGACTCTCATAAAACGAGATATTACTAAGAAAGTTTAAAAACAATTGGTTCTATTCAAGGGAGGTTAATTTGTTTTATTAATTTTTTATTTCCAATTTGAATGGACGTTTCATAATCATCTTATGTTGTTTTGTATTCTTTGAATGTTTTAAAATTAATGGAATCATGAAAACATAATTTATTTAAGAAGTTTGCTAATGAAACAGCATAAAGTATGCTAAACTGCACGAGAAACATGAGGTAAACATGAAACTAAGCAACTTGTGAATAAATAAAGGGCAGAGACTAATATTTATAAGTACTTCATTTGAATTTGAATTTTATTTATGGTCTTAAGGCATCTAAGGCTCAGGCTGGGATAAGGGAGGGAAAAGATTCGGAAAAGTGTCGGCCAGTGCCCATGTTTAAGGTGCCATCCCGTCATTTTCCTGGTACGACTAAAGAAAACCCTGGAAAAACCTCTGTCAGGATGGTCGGTCGCTGGGATCGATCCAGGACCTCCCAATGCTACCTACCCCAACGCTCTACCACTGAGCTACGGCGGCTCCGTATAAGTGCTTCATAAAACATAAAATAAGTACTAATATGTATTGTTTGAGAAACATAACATACGTTCAAAGGAATTCATACAAATAAAGAAATTCCTTTTCACTATTTCACCACCAGAAAAGTAACCACCTGATCCAAATTGTCATTGCTTTTGTTTACCCACGCTCATAACATTTACGTTTCTACAGGTTCATATAAACTTCTGTATTTAGAAAATCGCAGTTCGAACCACTTGTTAATATAGTATTAGTTATATATGTACAACACATACGATTTTCCCACTTCATATTCCATTTGGTTTTGGTCAGTACATAAAGAAGAATAACTTCGAAGCGTTTCACATTACATGCAGTTAGAGAAGTCTCTTATGGTAGATTCCTTTCCTGGTTGAATACCAGATAGAAGGTTCTTAATTATCTATCATTTATCACTCAGGATTACGTGTGTTAATTACAATTACGTATCAGTTCTCAAATAATCTAGTAAATAACACTGAAAAATACTGAAAGATTTTGTATATGACATAGATGAACATTATAGATTTCGAATCTCACTGAATTTCACCAAATAAATGTTCGGAAGGTATATGAACTAAGACCTCAGCCAGTGGCTTGCTACAAGAAATTCTGGAGACAAAGATAAAATAACGACATGCTTTATGGGTGTAAAGGCCAGAAATGTAAAATATCAATAGTAACGGTTACCGTTATGATTAGGATTTATCTTAGTAAGTGAATGGTTCTTTCATTTCCTATTCATTCTCACTTTATGCACTTTGCTTTCTCCCTTAACAATGCTGTTATGCTAACGTAAGATCTATCTTCGTAACCAGTTAAGATAGATACCTCAAAAATGGCACGAAGGGAATTTTGCAGTGTCTTCAAAGAACAATTAGTTTCTATAAAACAAAATTAATTAGAAATCCCAAAAAATATTAAGCTGTGCTCAAGTAGTTATAATACATTAAATTTCCGACGGGCATAAACCATAGTGATGTTACTCCGAAACAATTAATTTTAGCATCTCAAATTAAATCTGTTAACACAAAAACGTTATATTAGTAATGTTGTTTTGGCATCGTTAGAGCACACAGTTATGCACACTAGTTCTCCCATTTTCAATTCTTAAATCAGATATTGTTTCGAAGTCATAGCAGTAAAATGTATTACGTCCTCTGTCTCAATGATGCTTCAGTTATCCGTTGTTCCAGCCGAATACTACTTAATTAGAGAAGAAAAAATTTTCATTGGAATTGTAGTGCTAAGCAGATCTGAACTCAACAAAAAGCAGTTTTCGGACATAGTACAATCCTCCCACTTACGTATATTCAATTTGTAATATAGTGTAAATTCCTATTAAAATACAATTGGAGAGCTTGTCCAAAAACGGAATTTCACCACTTTCTTTTTGCCACTTTTCTATTTGAAACTATATGTAACGCGTTGTGCGACCTAGAATCCTGTCGGACGCTAATTAAGATAAACTGAGTTTCTAGCATATTGTTCTTACTGTCGCAAAACAACACGATACATCCAAGTTTCGTTTAAGCGCTAGGGACAGAGACTGAATCCCTTTACTCCCTATACCAGTTGTGAAAACAATTAAACCAGTCGTGAATAATTTGGTAGTTTAGTGAGGTATTGCCAATGACAATATTGTTTTCCATGACTTCTTGAGGGAGTATGATTACGATGATTTTATTATGTACAAAATAGTTCATCAATGTTTGAAAAATAATTAATTATAGCAACACTGATTCTATATAAAGTTCTGTATCTTCTTAACTGGCTTCTCATTCACTGTACTTACTAATGTTCAAACTGCAAAATATATTTGTATATGATGTAAGCTAATGATCCTGGTTAAATATTTCTCTCACTTAATATCGATATACAACGTTTCTCTCTTGTATGAGGTCTTTTCTCCAGTGTGCGTATAGTACCTACTAGGCAGTAGTACCGTAATTTTCTCATGACTATATCACTTAACGGAATGCACGATACACTGAATGTCTATTCTGTTAGAAAATATCTTCTTAGTATATGCCTAAATCTTTCTTACGCAACCTAGTTCTGTGTAGAATAGTTCCGAATATCACTTTCCCTATAATACGCGTATATCACTTTTCTACGAAGTAAGCGTCCTGTTTTACTTACTGTGTGTATTTCGTATGATTAACCAACTTTCTTGACAGTTGTAAACAGTTCAATCATACGGACAGCAACTGTCACTGTACTTTCCTAAAACTCAACTAATATTAAGTATGTATAAATGTTCTGCGCTGTACATTATTCTTCTGCAATGCACGTTTCTTATACGTAACACTTTTCATATACCGCACGTCCTTCTCTAATATGCACGTTCTTTGGATCTTTCGAATATACACTGTTCTTTTAGCTAAAACAATCTGTAAACTGGCCCCCTTCTAACTATTGGACTTGACGTATTTAAAATAATAACTCCTGAAAATAACTATACTTTCCTTGCAAGTTCAATCCGCGTTCTTAACAATACGTCTTTATTATCTTCCTAATTAAATACACTGTTACTGAAAATATGGGTACCGTAATAACTTTCTTACTTCCTTCACTGAATATGGAGTTACTGACTTCATTACTTCCCTTACTGAATACATAGTTACTGACTTCCTTCACTGAATGTGTAGTAACTTACTCTCACAATGATGCAGAAACTTCCCTCAACAATATGTCCTTTTCGTATATACTTAGCAGTAATCTCCTGACTGGCAATGTACTCGGCAGCAAATAACTCACGGTTCTGAGATGATCCTATATTTATATCTCTCTTTCAGATAAGTCTAACGTTAACTTACTTCCTAAGAGACACTTAGACCAAAGCTTTATAATAAAAATAACATTCCCTAGAACCCCGATAAGGAGTTAGGGTACCCGTTCCATGAACTTGGGCCTTGCCACTGTCGGGATTAAGCGTTACTGCCGTAGTTCTTATGAAGTTACGAAATTTGAAACACTGGAGGCAGTTTGCAGCTGGTCTGCGTACAATTCAACTTCTGAGCCGCTAATCCCCAAAGTAGTTAACTGTTCTTAGGTTGTTCAACAGCATCAATTTTCCTCTGACGATTCGTACACAGCGACGTCAATGCTATCCATTCAATCGGTTAACTTTCTGGATC
>JAGDQP010058086.1:0-12620 GCA_022664845.1 Lepisma saccharinum
TACAATATACACATTTTCTTAACTATAATGGAAGGTTTAGCGGAACCTTGTAAAGAATGTAGTGAGAGAACTCCCACATTCTTCTAACACTCCTTTTTCTGTTATAGTTAAGAAAATGTGTATATTGTATGTAGAACACATATCGATGTTCAGGTATGGTTATTCGTTACTTTGTGTTGTTTTTATTTTTAGAGGAGAAAGTCTTTTGAAGGATGAATTAGTTATTCAGTACTTGGCTGATGTATTATTTCCTCTTGGACAACTGGCTGTTAGTATATCTACTTCTGATTTTCTCTCTCCCCAGAAGTACACAATTAGGCTCTATCTATAAGTCATTTTCAGTTTATATTCAGTATTGAAATTAGAGTTAATCCACAGATTATCTATTTGCAATATCGATACCCTACAGATTCAGTATTTGGAATGGGTGGGTGGGAAGAGCTGACCACTGTTTCTTTCAAGCATGCTTTCGGGGAAAGAAACTTTGCCAACGGAGGATTTTAACCGCTCCGCCGAAATAATTAGTCTCAACACTTGTATTACTCATACGTATACTGAAATACGTATATCATAGCACATTCTATAAACATTGTTCATGTTATTTTCAAGTAAACTAAGCAAGTACGACCTATTGTTAAGTAAAATTATTGTTATTTTATATTTTAGTATGCTGGAGTCGGTATATATTATTTATAATTTTCGTGAGCTCCCCCCTCGAATGAAATCTTCTGAAAGAAACACTGGGGGGGGACATGTAAAATTAGTTAATAGGTCATGATTGTCACAGATATATCCTTACTGACTGAGCAACCCACACCGCAATGTTGTTTGCTGGGTTGACTACCTCCAAGTAGGCAAATCTGGCATAACTATCAATTCATGAGCAACTTCTATCTTACAAGGGAAGTTTTTAGGTTCAAACATGAATTTTTTGATAAGACCTCGTATATATATTCGTTTTTTTTTTTAATTTTATTTATGGCCTTTAGGCGTCTAAGGCTCAGGTCGGGATAGAGGAGAGGAAATGATTAAGGAAGATGTTGGCCAGTGATTATGTTGAAGGTGTCATTCCGGCATTTGCCTCGTGTGACTGATGAAAAATCTGGAAGAACGTCAGTCAGAATGGTCGGCCTCTGGGATCGAACCCACGATCAACGGCGGCTCGGTATATATTCGTACTCCGATGCTGATCATGCCTGCAAAGTAATTCGACAGTGTAAGGCTGCGTTTGTCCGTTAGAGGGCATTAAAGTTTGGGAGCAAGAGGGAAACAGACAGCCGCTGCAATTGCTCCCGCAGTTTCGGTTTTAACGGGCATTTATTACTCAAAATATCTACATTAACACACCTGACAGTGCTCACAAAAACTGCAAAGCCACTCTACCGTGTAACAAATAGTTTGGCAGTTATAGGCCAGTATTTGACTTCACAAATAATGTAAGTGAGGGTTTTCCACAAAGTGAGTCAAGAAAGAATCACAACAGGCACACAGGACAAAAGACACGTCAGGGCAACCTTCAAAAGCACACTCCAAAAATAATTATAATCTCACAAAAAAAATCTAAATTTCTGGGGCGGGATCCGGACCCCCATCCCCCCCCCCCCACGTAGTAATTTCAGCAACTTCAAGATTGTATAATAAAGTGGCATTTGACACCGTGTCCATGGAGTGTGATTTTGAAGATTGCTCCGTGTGCCTATTTTGATTCGCCCTTCTGTTTTACTCACTTACCTGTCAGATATATGTAAATCAAGAAGCTGTTTTCCATCTGTTATGAACAAATAATAAGTTTTTTACGTAAGAGAATTTAATTCGTCATTTAAATGTTTGGATAGGTTGCCATTCCTGTAAAATATAACAGTTCAACCACTTGTCCCTTTGACTTCAGCACCCGGTTTAAGGATGCTTGCTACCTTGCGTTTAGTGAAGGTGCTGGACAGCAAACCTAGGATATCGAACAGAAATTGGAGTTTAGGGAACGTATGGCTTAAAAATTAGGAGAAAAATGCTGTACTAAATATCTACATAAAATTTTACGTGCAAGGTCGATTATATCAGTTACAATTCGACAGTAGTCAGTGAAATTGTTTTGTAACTAAATGTAGCTCTAACAAGATTAATTTTTTCCTTGTAGAACCCGTAAACCTACTTCTAAGCTTTACGATATTCTTACCCTCCGAAAACACACGTAATTTACATGACACTTTTGTTTACCTAAACCACCGCCAGATGGTACGAATGCCTGCGTAGTAGTAACTCTTCTCCCAGTATTTTTTTTTTCGCTTTCTGTGAAGTTCAACTTTTTTTATTAATCACGAAAATTACGTCTCAATAACAAGGAGTGAAAAAGTGATTCATCTTTCATTCAAATTTCCCCCAAAGTATTATTATGTAACTAACACACTAAAATATCAGCAAAAAATATAATACATATACCTACTCCCTTTGATATTTGCTGTGAACTTATCGTAAGTCCGTCTAGTACTGAGAGAAAGAATAGAAAATATTTTCATGTTATGTTGGTTTAACCTCAAAATAACAGGAACAAAATTTCGTTAAAAAAAAGAGAGAAAATGCATTGTAATGGGAAAAATTTCATTATAGAAAATAGGGAATTTTGATTATGTAAAAGGGAATTTTTTGGTGAAAGACCCTGTAGCATCAGTAGACAATACAAGAGAAGTACGAAAAAAAAACTCACTCCCAGAAGGTCCACCATTGAAAGAGACAGAGAAAGACGTTTAGAAAAACGAGGGAAGAAAGGAGATAAAGAGAAGAATGGAAGGCCCAACCCTGCCATTGAATTCTCATAAATACGAAACCGGCTTATCTTAACTGCTGTCTCGATTTTTTTTTTCTTCTAACGACGTTCCTCTCTTGCGATTCGCATTTGGTATAGCTTCCAAGCGAAAGAGAACCGACAGTATTTGCGTTATTTTCTTCCGCCCTACGCCTATTTCTCCTTCTCTGGAAAAGAACAACTTTCGCTGTTCAACTTCATCAAAGTTTATTGTAACCTACTACGCGAACAGAGTACAAAAGACACAAAAATGTTGGCCAGGAAAGGAGAAAAGTCAAGAGAAAAACGTGAAAAGAAGAAAAAAAATACAAAATGTTTTCAGATCGCTGCAATTTTTGAGAAGATGATAAAGAAGCTTGTCAACAACCAATTGTATTATTCCTTTACTGCATTTAAGATGTGTTCTGGGTTTTGCTTTTTAAGATTCGCCTAATAACCCCTGTCTATGAAGGCT
The DNA here is from genome assembly GCA_022664845.1 of Lepisma saccharinum. NCBI lineage: Eukaryota > Metazoa > Arthropoda > Insecta > Zygentoma > Lepismatidae > Lepisma > Lepisma saccharinum. The sequence goes on from JAGDQP010058086.1 coordinate 3,255, forward strand.
ACATACGAAATTTCAAGATAAAATGTAGGCGAACCTTGAACTAAATTTTCGCCTTTCAAAATTCGTCTAATGCGGAATTATCTTGGTGGTATTAACACAGAATCATACGAAATTACGTATACACTAAAGTAATAGTATATTTTTAAAGAGAGAAGAAAAAATAAGCATATCATTTATGGAAACAATTTCCGTATAAATTATATGAGATGTGTGCTTCAAGGCTATACAAATAAAGATCATTTTTCCTATCAAATATGAATCACTTTAGTTCAATTAAATACCGCATCCACATGTTGATTTCTTGTTGATCCACAGTTTTCCCCTCCGTTTCACCAGACGATTGCCGGGATTGTACTTTAAGTAAGGCTTTTTGCCGATACGTTATCCATCCTCTACTTATACCATTCCATCCTGAGCGAAAGATGCCGAAGGGCCATAAATAAATTCAATCCTTGTGACTGTAATGTTCTCAATACTCCAAAACAACGATTAAGCTAATATTTATTTGCTTTTATCGAATGACGATGTTCAGTTGGTAGAGCGTTGACTTCGCATTCAAGAAGTCCTAGATTCTATATTAGCGGCACATTATTCTGACTTATGTTTTCCTAGGATTTTCCTGCCATACCAGGCAAATGCCAAGATGGTACCTTCAACTTAGGTCCTCGCCGACGACTCCTTCCCACATACCTATTCCGGGCTGTCATAGATGTCATAAATAAAAAAAAAAGATTCAAACCATTTTACTTTCCTTGACTCAGCAACATGTCACATTAAAAGTAGATATATTTTCATTTGCTTCTCGGTCTGAGCCAAGGTTAGATAAAATCCATCAATAATTCCAAATGCAACTTCATGTCGTTCTGGGATTTAAAACATCTTTAGGCACATGGAGTATAACTATCACTTTCACATATCAAAGTCTGTATATAATTCACAGCCATATTCAATTAACTACTGGATGAGACCTCTCCCGGAGGGAGGAGTTGATTTACTGCTCCCACGCGGACCAGACAAAACGTGTTGGGAGAAGAGAGCCGAAGCTCTTAAACTGTGATCGCCACTGTCTTTTTATTCACAGCAGCTTCCCAATTGTGATCGCCACTGTTCTTTTATTCACAGCAGCTTCCCAATTGTCCTCACGATGCTGAGTCAACACCAACATTTTGAGCCCCCACCGGGAATCAAACCCGGGACCGCTTGCACTGAAGTTGAGCGCACTACTGACTAGGCTATGCAGGAGGCTATATATACCAATTAGAACACGACAAAAGTTTCATGGCGTGTGTAACTTTTAGCGAGCTGCAAAAGAGTGACTCTGATACAGAGATGGCGCATGAACTCCTTTATTTTGAAAACGAAAAATATTTTGTTTTCCTATATCTAAACCCAAATATATTTTATCTGGTGTGGTTGTCAACTTGTGTAAGCTAATCTAAGTATGTTTAAAGAATTAAAGTTTCGCCTTTACAACTACTATAGCCTCGTACCACCATTTTGATCAACGCATTCATAACTAGGACTCATTAGTCTGCAAAAGTGTGGACCCACATAGAAGTATATATCCAGGCTCAATGTAGATACATTGCATAGACTTATCCCGCCTACTTATTTTCGTCTGCGCTAAGGAGCACGTATTTGTAAAGCCTGCCGCTAGATGACTCTGGCAACACTTTCAGTAGCTGGTTCTTTACACTAGTAGCCACCAGAGCCACCAAACGGCAGGCTTCAAAATCACATGCTTTTAAGCAAAAACTCATTAATTTTAGCGCAGACGAAAATAGCTAAGCGGTATAAATCTATATTGTTTAGTCTACGATATAAGTATACGTCACACGGAATTCACAGATGTTTAGTCCTGCTTTGATTCTAGAGTTCAAATACAAATGAAGGGGTACTTCCAAATTCTGTAATGTCTCATAATTAATGTGATAATTGCGACATTGAAGCATTGATCAAAGCTGGTAAGATATATTGATGGTATGGGTGTTTACAACACTGCAGCTTACGTCTGTCCTGGCTCAGGGACGCCCCTGAGAAATATTATAATTAAATAAATACTGAGAGGTGTGACTTTTTTCTATTACTTGCATTAGCGTAGAGAAACTTGTGGGCGGAGAGGAGAGGAAGCGATTTCTAACTCTATTTCATATTTAAATTAGATATTACTTCCAAAGTTGGACTAACAAAGCAAGACTAAAGGATTAATTCGAGCCACTGCATATCTACCTACTCACTACTCCAATACGAAATGAAATGGGGACTTTTTTTTTTTAAATTCTATACTTTCATATTCGTGATGCGGAACGCCACAAATCAATGTCCACCACAGGAATTTCATTATAAATATTCACATTGTGGTTTATCCAATCAGATACGTACTTGAGTTTGTGGATTAGATATTCAATATTGACGGTCTTACAAAAGTTAAAGCCTCTTCTTCTTCTTTTTTTTAATATTGAAATTTGAGATGGGTTTAGTACAGATACGCAAATGACAAAACAAAAGAATATTTCTGAAACGTAATATAATGTTAAAAAAAAATGGTGCAAAGGGGGAAAATCGAACCATTAATCTATTTTTTTTATTTTACTAACAATGGAAGTTACTGATTGTAGATTTCAAATACTTTGTTAAAAAGCTTTAAAATGAGTACGATTCGTTTATATTATTTTCAAGGTATATATTAGCCAATTGTGATCACTTGTATATTTTTACGAAACACTATTTTTTTTTTATGTAGGAGTTATATCGAAAAGCCGTTTTGGTCAATGAACAGTTATTCTGCCGGAAATACTTTACGGTTGCGAAAGTTGGAGTATGACCCTAGCAGATGAACATAAATTACGTGTGTTTGAAAATAAGATTTTGAGAAAGATATACGGGACGAGATGACTGGAGAATGGAGGAGACTGCATAATGAAGAACTCCACGGATTGTACGATTCAATAGATATTGTAAAAATAATGAAATCGACGTCTAAGGTGGGTAGGTCATGTAGCTCGAATGGGGGAGAAACGAAGATTATATTCTATCCTGGTTGGAAGGCCGGATGCAAGGAGGCCATTGGGAAGACCAAGACGTCGCTGGGAGGACAATATTAGAAGAGATCTTCGAGAAGTAGGTGTGCCCAGGATAGAATCCAATGGAGAACGTTTGTTACTACGGCGATGAACTTGCGAGTTCCATAACCTATAGAGTTAGTTAGTTAGGAAAGGTGTAGAAAATGACGGAAGCGATAGTAGAATCTGGGTCGTTGTAATGCTTTTAAACTACCATTTGTAAGCTAAGAAAAACTCAATGTGTCCATCAGTTTCCTCTCTATATAGTGGAGAAATTCAACACAAAAATGAGTATGCTAGGTCTTTACAATGACATATTGTGAATAAAATTTGTTCAGGAACTGTTCAAAATATTACAAAATGTGTACAAGATTAAAAAATTTAAAAAAAGAAAACTACAGAGATAAGAAGTATTCCAAACTTATCTTCGGAACAGATTTAAAGAGAGAGAGAAAAAAGATTACCATTGTTTACAGTCTATAACCAATGTAGGAAACGAACCCCACAAGAAGTTTCTTCAGAACATTGTATAGTTATCATACATTGTCAAAATCATTTCAGGTGAAGTTTACGGCGAGCTCGAGCTGTTGTAGTTTTCTCTTCTTACCTCTCAGCAACACCTGAAAATCCTCCGCGCTCATTGGTATTTTATAAAATCATGGCGCAGGTTTGACTACTACTTCAGATACTTGTACAGTCTGCGGGCTCCATACATTTCATCAGTAACATATATTTTGCAGCATTTGAAAATGTATCTGTTTGCGCTGGTGAGAAGACAGGTACGTGATGAGCCAAATAGACATGGGTGTTTCTCTAATTACCACATAATTTGTGTGTTTGTTTTTTTTGTGATTTTCGTCTTGCTCGAGCTTCCAAGGACGTGAGATACTACCAACGTGGAATCCGAACCACACTAGGGTTTGTATCAGTGTATGCACGGAACAACATTAAAATACCGTGCGCTACTAAAACAGGTTCTTTCATTATCATAACCAGAAAAAGAAGAAGAAAAGAGAAACAACTTGACCTCTGCGGGAATTGAGCCTGCTACCTCAAGGTCACATGCCCAACGCTCTATCGCCTACGCTAGCGGGGCAATAACGAGAAAACGTCTCCGAAAGCGTCTTCTTCAGGTACTTAAGGACACTATTAAAATATTTCTTACATATACCTAACTCCTGATCTCTTCTGGCATATTAATGTTATTGCAAAAAGATATCAGGTCTTCTGTTACTATTTATTAACTAAACGCGATGAACCTTGACAGTAAGACTTCGTCTTCCGATAACCGTTGTGGTAATAAATGGCGGTAATTGTGGTAATAAACTTAACTAGTACCCATGATCCATTGTGAATCACTCTAAAAGATCAGAAATCAACATTTCAAGTTTGAAGAATAAATTACATCCGTGAAGTATCGGAATCCCCTCTAAAAAGATGACATTTTCTATCCAAATTGAGAGTGTTTCCTTTTTTTTTTCAAAAAAAAAAAAACACTCTTTTGTATTGAAATTCGATATTTTTTTATGAAAACACTTTTTTATCCACAAAATAGTGAACACTTCCACTCTTCTGATTTAGTGTGTATAGCCTGTTGAATTCTTTCAAACTCTTCTTCCTTATCTACTGTGCGTCTGATACACTACTGTCACTAAAAGTAAGATAATTGACTCCACTGTATTTACAATAACAGTTCGACATATGGTCATCAGATGTCAAAGAAAGTTTGACTAGAGATGTCATCTTCAAAGCCATGCTTGTGTGCATGCAATCCCTATAGCACATATTCTAGTAGCTTAGGATAGAAAACACTATTGCTTATTTTAAAGAACAATTATATTCCAGGATTCTTAATATCTTGATGAAGTGATTAAGATGAATAACATATGGTGTGCAGTTGCTGCTACATCCAGGGAATGTGGAGGATACGGATACTTCATCTGCTACCGTTTGGTATTTTTTTTGCCATGTAGTATTTAGCGTTGTCTGCTAAGAGCAGAGAAGTCTCCCAATTGACCATCAACGGCTGTTTTTATTTTTTACATAAATTCCTGTATATTTCGTCATTTTTTGCACAATGAGTGGCAGGGGTAACGGTTTCAGCAAGAGGAATAAATTTGCAAGTAGAAAAAACCGTAGTAATATTCACAACATGAGCAACAAAACCTTTTGTGGTGTGAACTTTGGTTCTGGAAAGTATTTGGAGGTTTCAGCAACGTACAACCATGAACCACTGCCCAATTTGTATCGTACACGGTCCACTTCTCATTACGTGTCGCAATACGACCAAGTAGGGGCTCATCTGGGTGACGAATCAACAGCTTATTGCAGATTTGCAGCCGCTGCTGCTTGTGATACTCCTTCGGTATCCAGTTGTCCATTTCTTCAATCTCTTTGTTTGCTCCAGAAGGTCGGAAATGGTTTAGCTGGAAACGTTTAACTGTCTGGCAATACATTATCTTGGAGACTCTGGTGCACCGTCGTTACGTTGTCCGTTCCGAAGTCAAGTCAACGCCTTCACCACATTACGATACCTTTCTGCCGTTGTATGTACAATATTGAACTAACGACTGTAAATCACGCTGTTCAAAAATGTACAGAACACTGTAACGCCTGCAGCTCTACTCCATATGCCGCGATGAAAGCTATCTGTTCTGATTTTAATGGGTTCGTACAAGCAGAAAGGGTTGAATGACCATTGTGTATTTCGGCCTCCTATTTTCCAACATTCTGCATTCATCTTTTGCACACAGTGGTATCAAGAACTCAGGGTGAGTCATAAGTCACTTAGCACTAACAGTTATTTGGTTCTCCATTGACTATAGTAGTAGCTGCTGCTATAACCTAACTCCATGGTATTATATGAATACAACTACCGATTGATAATAATTTCATTGTTGACATGTAAATAATTAATATCAAAATGCATCTTTGTCAAGTGACTTATGGCTCACTCTGCCTAACAATTACAGATGAGCTGGAAGCCGAATTACACATTTCAGGCTCTGATAGTTGACAAACAACTTACGAATCTACATGTAGGATTCTCTACTAATAGAAACTGATTTTCCATGCGTATTTAATTACTAAATTGTACAGCCAGTAGTTACTAATTTTACTTAATGTATATACAACACTAGATGCAAACATATTCAAGAAAAGCGTGAGAACTTTCTAACCAGAAAGCATGTTGCTATATTTTTATTTTATTTTTTCGTTTTTGAACACATCCATATACCACTACAGCCAATAAGTTCGTGGACTGGACGCAGTGTGGTGCTAGTGGTGCACTACAGCTGAGACGTGACGTCCTGGATGAATCAGTGGAAGTTCGTCTCTTGACCCAGCAAGAGGCAGGTGTGTGCATAGAGTGTAAACAGACGTACTGTCTCAGTAGCGAAAGGAGTTGAGTGCACCGCGGCGGACTTGTAGAATGTCGCAGTTTGAGCAACGGGCAAACATAAAGTTCTACCAAAAACTAGGCAAATCCGCAACAGAAACATTGCAGATTTCAGGCAAGTGTACGGCGACAACGCCCTGGGCCGCAGTGCTGTGTTTAAGTGGCAGAAACGTTTTGCGGAGGGGAGAAACAGTTTAGAGAATGATGAACGTACTGGTCGGCCAACAACAGTCCAAACTGAACGCAAGATCGAAGAGGTTGCAATGGTGGTGCGCGCTAACCGTTCCCAGTCGGTAGACGACATCGGAGCAGCAGTACGGATCAGCCATGGTACGTGTTATAAAATTCTGACGGATGGCTTGAACATGTCGCGTGTCACCCAGCACAGTGTGCCACGCACGCATTCTGACACAAGACCAACGTGAAGAGCGGATGACCATTTGCGGTGACCTGATTAGTAGTGCTGACGCTGATGGAACGTTCCTGAACCGGATAATAACAGGAGATGAAACATGGTGTTTTCTGTACCATCGCCGGCTACGATCTCTTAGCACCTTCCCATACGGTTCAAATGTGCGTACACGAGCTAGTTCTCTTGGTTACCGCTGTGGCACTACTTACAGGCAATACAACGATTACGGGTCCGCTACGTTTCGGCGCCACCATTTTGGCGCAGGCTACGTTTTGGCGCTACCGTTTCGGCGCCAGTTGAGTTCGGCGCCAAAGTGAGGAAAACGGAAATTATTAACTTACCTTATGACATAGTAATGTACTTTATACTTTTACTGTCCTCTGACGACAATTGATGATCAATGAAGTACTTAAAACATTATTTCTTGTACTCTGCTTCTAACAGTTTTGAAGCATTATTTATGTTGCACGGTCTGATCCAAAGATGCCTAAATGACTTAAGTGGCTGGAACTTGTCTGTTATGTATAAGGGCGCCAATAAGATATATTGCTTTTCTAATTTAAAGTTTTTTGTGCATTTTTAACGTAAGAACTTTTACTTTTGCTAAACCTAAACAAGAAATGCATAAGATGGGGTAAGTAGTGAATATTTGAGATGAAAAAAAAATAGTCAATAAAGTAATTTTTGGTACTGCTCTTGACAGTTATGAAACATTATTTAAGTTTTCATGCTTTGAGCTAAAGATGCCTAAGGGCCACAAGAGGACAAGAAGTTTCTCTCGTGTACAAGGGTGCTAATGAGATGGAGGTTGCATTTGTAATATAAATAGACAAATTAGTTACAATGATAGTTCGTTCATGTTCAGAATATAAATTTAGACAAAAAAGAGTATTGGGACTGAATTTGACAAAGTTTTGGAGCATTATTAAAGTATCCTGTCTGAGCCAAATATGACTAAGGACCACAAGAGGACAGGATGTTTCTGTCGTGTACAAGGGTGCTAAAGATTTGGAGGTTCCGTTCGTAATAGAAATAGAGAAATTAGTTAAAATGGTAGTTTAACCTCGACCTGAGATTAGACTTCAACCTCGACTTCGCCGTCGGACTTGAACCTCGACCTCGAACCTTGCAGTTTAACATGACGTCCCTATCTGTTTTATATGTATACATAAATTGTTCCAAAGGTATGCAGAATGCATTGTAATTAAATATGAAACTTATTTTCCTTGAATATAAAATAATAAATTGCGCATTACGAAATTACGAGTAGCGCTCCTGAATCCTGTTTCTCTGCTCCTCCCTAGTTACGTCCCTGCTGTAGCTCAGCCTGTTTATGTTGGAAATAAATAAATAAATTCATTTTCCGCCGAAAAAAACACTTCATAATTAAAATCATTTAAATAAAAATATTATATTTTTCAATTACTTACTGAAGTATAAACGTCTCATTGCATCTCTTCCATGAAAGCAGCCCCTGGATCTGTTCTGTATAGTGTTTTAAAGGCCGGGAAAAAACCGGAAGTTTTGAAAAAGACAGGAAAAATTGTTTTTTTCCACGAAGTAAAAAAACCGTGGTTTTATTGACGAAATTGTTTTTAATTTTTTGCCTTTTCATCTCCAATATCCACTACTTAACACACCTAATGCATTCAATCGGATGATCTTATGTTAAAAACTGTACAAAACACTTGCAATTTAAATTAGGAATGCAATATATGTCATTAGCACCCTTGTACATGAGAGAAACGTTCTGTTCCCTTCTGGCCCTTAGGCATCTTTGTCTCAGACCCAAAAAAATACATTTTGCTCCAAAACTTTGTCAGACTCGGTCGCATTGTGTATTTTTTTCTATATGTATGTTTTGAACATCAACTAACCTTTTAACTATTTCATTGATCATAAAATGTTGTCAGGGACTCCCTAAAAGTAAAAAAAAAAAGTTATTTTCCTAAGTAGCACGAAAAATTGAATAAAAACAAACGTTTTTTTCCGGCGACCAATTTTTCCCGTTTTTTTAAAACACTACGTCTGTCGCATCTTATGGACCAAGTTTTTAATACCTCTTTAATACAATAGTTTCCCTGGTGTGATTCTTAGGTAAAGCTCTGGCGCCGAAACGTTACTGCGCCGAACTGATCGGGTCCCACGATTACAACCTACGAAGGAGTCAGCTGGTTTTTTAGTTGTAAACAGAGTTGTAAAGCTGGAAAATGTTATAGACATAAACAGAACAACGAATTTTTGTTTTGCTAACAATCCCACAAAAATGGAATTGTTTCTTAACCTAAATTTATTAAAATAAAATGAAAATCAACGTATTCACAAGGAACACTACAAATAATTAGCTGTAGAAACAATCCTTTACTAACGTATCAATTTACTTAATAGTGGCTTTCAAGAGTTTATTTGTAGGGGAGGAAAGGGGGAGAAAAATTTCCCGTCACGTCGTGTGTTTTTCCTGGTACCTCACTTACCTGTTTTCCTATAGGGCG
>JAGDQP010058087.1:0-12620 GCA_022664845.1 Lepisma saccharinum
TACAGATGCTTATCAGAATAATGGAAACACCTGAACGAAAGTGCAACTTACCAGATTAATATGGTGTCGGGCCACCTTTCGCCTTCAGAACAGCCTTGATGCGACGTGGGATGGAGGCATAGAGGTCGTGAATGGTAGCAAGTGGAATATTACACCATTCCTCGTGCAGGGCATCGGCCAGTTCTGTGAGAGAGGATGGAGGTGGAAATCGTCGCCGGAGTCGTGTTTCCAAGATGGACCACAGATGTTCAATTATGTTGAGATCTGGGGATTGGGCGGGCCAGGGGAGGTGTTGAACTTCATCCCGATGTTCCTCAAACCACGCTGCAACAACTCCAGCTGTGTGAATGGGTGCATTATCATCCTGGAATATGGCGTCATTGTCCGGGAACAACATCCGGACCATAGGATGCAAGTGGTCTCCTAAAATTGCGACATAATCGTTGGCAGTGATGCGTCCGCGAAGTGTGACCACAGGACCCAATGAAAACCATGATATTGCGGCCCACAGCATCACCGTGCCGCCGCCATGTTTCACAGTTGGGCGGAGACACTGCAGACCATACGCTTCTCCACACATAAACACGGCCCGTGGTTTGGAATAGGGTGAATGGTGACTCATCCGACCATACCACACGTTTCCAGTCGTCAACGGTCCAAGTTGCATGGTCGCGGCACCATTTGCGGCGTGCTAAAGCGTTCTGGTCCCTGATGAGAGGTTTGGCCCGTGCAACACGACCCCGTAAGTTCATGTCATGTAATTCGCGGCGGACTGTGATTGTCGAAACAGGTTGGGGGAGGTGCTGATTGAGTTCCTCCGTCACTTGCGCCGCAGTGGCACGATGGTTCCGCGTGACAATGCGCTTTAATACCCGGCGTGCCCTGTCACTGATGCTTTTCTTCCGCCCACTGTTCCGCTTCCCCGATGCGGTTTTCCCGTATGTTGTGTAGGCCGTCATCACCTTCGACACTGTCCCTGGCGACACACCTAACACACTAGCCACTGCCGTCACACTCACTCCAGATAACCGCGCACCAACAATTTGCCCTCTTTGAAACTCTGAGAGGTCTCCCATTTTACCCTACCTCCATCTGCTGCAGCCACTGCACACTCCTGTTCCACGACGCCTGACGTAGTATGGAGACCGACCTAACACACCACCACCAGCAGTCCGGCGCTGCGGTCGCCACGACACCACTGCCAACCCATACATCTGACGTGTTGCCAACTACAGGTGTTTCCATTATTCTGATAAGCATCTGTATCTAATGTATTTTTATCGTTTCACGAAATTTCAATGCTGCTCCTACAAATTCATTTCTAGGGAATTCTAACTTTCAGGGAAGAAAGTTCATAACCATTTCAAGAGTTCGATCAATGCAGATTTTTTATTTTCGTTTCTCTTCATTGTTGAAATAGCTTGACTGTTGTTGTGAATATCAAAACCTATAACAATGAAGTTTTCAACAATGAAAAAAGAAAATTAAAAATCGGCATTGATCGAACCTTGGTTATAAACTTTCTTTCCTGAAAGTCTGAACTCTCTAGGCTTGAATTTGTAGGAGCGGCATTGAAATTTCGTGCAACGATAAAAATACATTCGACATATACGGAGGTAGGTAGTGCTGACATTTTGTTGTATTGCTGCTTTACATTAACCTTAATTTCTATGGTAGACTTCCGATCCTGCCATCCCAAGATTACAATACAATCACTCCTGTCGTTGCATCTTCATTGTGTAAACTTTCTAGTTTCAAGATCAAATGTAGTGACATGTAGAAAAAAAATAATGGATTCACTAGTTCCCAGAGAAGCTCTGAGACTAGCACATGTCCACGGATCAAATATATACATGACAGCTAACTCCAATTTGAGTAGCCGTAGTTCAGTTGGTAGAGCGTTGGCTTAGCAATCGGAAGACCTTGGGAACAATAACTGCGGCGGCCCACCCGGAGTGTTTTCCAGTTTTTCCTCAGGTAAATTCCAGGATGGTACTTTCAAACTGGGCCCTTGCCGACTACCTTCAAACATCCTTTCCCGTACCCTATCCAGCCTGAGCCTGAGGTGCCTAAACGCCATAAATTCAAAGGTAACTATACTAGTTGTTCTGGTGATATACGCTGCGATTGTTGTTCTCCTTCCACCGGTGTGTAACTTCAATCACGATAAATACAGAAGTGAGTTCAGTGTTCCTTGTTTGCAGTAGACATTCCCACCTCCCACTCGGCAGGTTTCGGTCGCTTTCGTTGGGCGGTATGGAAGTACCTGGTGGTAGTATCTGCAACCTTTAGTAAAATTTGATCGGAATCGAACTTTGTACATCGATACAGTATCTATCAAAACCCGTAATAATTTCTTGTAGGTGCTGCTGCGCAGTAGGAAATATGTAAAAAAGGTCGTCGGTTGAGGGTTTCACACACACAAAGTTAGCAGAAGCATTACTGAGAGCTTGATTTCCCATAGCTCCAGTGGCGTAAAGGGTTTCACATTTTGAAACAGAAGGAACCATTATTAGAGAATATTTTATCTATATTATTCGACATATTTCGATTAACTCATGACAAAATTTGGTATATTGTGAAAAATGTACTATTTCATGTTCAATCAAACATATTTTCGATGGTAAGATTAGAATTCATAGCACGACTCGTTTATCATTTCCACAATCAATTGCTAACAGATGTTTATCCGTACTTATTAATCAAACAGCGCATGTGAAAATTCGAACAGTCAAACTAACTGCTCTCTCAAATTCAATGATTTTGTTACGTCTGATCCTCAGAAAGAATGTCGTATAAAATGTGTTATAGCTTCCAATATCTGGATAGCAAATAGAACTTACCTACAAGTCTTAGAAGTTCATACATTTCCTACAATTCCAAGTGCCATAGGAACATAATTGTGCTTTTCTACCACCATTCCCAATCTCATAAATTAGCTTCGCTGAGATCAAGGTTAGCTTCAACGAAATTGTAACCATATTTCTCCATTACGAAATTTTCGCTTTCTTCGTTTCTATCAACGACAGATACATATGAATTAAGTTATTGATTACAGCATTCAGACGTCACTTCTACGTAAGCTTTTAGATTACACTCCGAAGGATTATAAACGGAACAAATACGAAACAAAATTAGAAAAATATAAGTAAACTTAGAGAATATAGATTGAGTGATGGTTTTCTGAGTTTTAAAAATTCGTGATTGAACAAATGAACGTCGAATCTCGTATTCTTAGGTGTAACATTATATATTTTGTCGCATAATGACAAAAAATTGTAAAACAGAAGTTGGACAGAATTGTAAAAATACTAATTCAAATGCAGTAACACGATTAGTAGTAAGTAAAAATAGCTAAAACTGTACACTCAAGGTTCATGGAAAATGACCAATGGACTAACGTCCAAAAGTTAACAATATGGAATCCTAAGTAATAGAAATAGCAATCTGAGCAACTGAACTGCTATTTTCAAATCCACAATGATCAGTGGCGCGGTATTTGCCATATTACTTAGCCTTTCGGACTTAATCGGTCATTTACAATGAATCTAAAATTGTTAGATCTACAAAAATTACTTTTTTTTTTTTTTTTAAAGCATCATAAATACACATTCCTACTAGAATAAATACTGTGTCGAAGATCCTTTCCACGCGATGTTTGAGCAGGTTTTCTTTGTCATGTGTATACGAAAATTCGATATTTCAAGCACACGAAACATCGGCCTTACGCGATCGATTTAATATCAAGATCGATATGACCCATAGAAATCTTTTCGGAATGAATCGTTGCTACATACCTATAATATATAAAACATGGAAACTTTGTGCTAAGATTAGTTTCAACATAGTTGCGTTCAGTAAAACGAATTCTGAATAAAGATGTAGATAATCTTACGTCTCAAAGTACTGGTTTTATTTTATTACGTGAGTAAGAAATACATTCTTTTACACAAAAGAATATTTAAGCAACTTCGGAAAAAGGAGTTCAATAATTTAATGTACTTACTTGGCAGCAACCGTCGCCAGGGAGTATGCGTTATTAGATATTTTATCGCAATATGGAAAGTTTCGTAGATTCGCAACCATTTTCCACTTTGTCATATTATAAATATATACAGCTTCTTGCTGCAAAACTTTAAGAAACATCAAGGAAACATGCATCGCTAATTTAACGTGTTCTGTATTTCGCTTAATACGACGCGAAATTTCATCACCCGCGTGGACACTTTAGTGTCTTACATTGGTAAATAGAGAGATACAGTGTGTGGATCCAGATTCAGAAATGATTCCTTACTTCTACGTATCTGGCTAATCAACTGGAATAATAAATGATTCCATAGTATCAACCAAATACATGTTAACGTTCAATTGTACTGTACACAAGAAAATATTGTATTATTTTATCCTCCACAGTAACCAGAACAGGATTTACGATTATTGCGGTGTACGAATTTAAGACTTCCTTTAATTGCAGCTCGAAATTCTCTTTTACTCAACAATAAAACTTCTTTTAAACTGCCATAACGAAAGAGGTTTAACTATTAAGGCGACATAACCAAATATAACTAGCTCCCGAAAGATTTATACATTAATATTGATGTAAAAATCTTACGAGAAGTACGATCATACTTGGGAAAATCGCTTTAATAGAAATTTCATTAGGTTTTGCGTTAGGTCAATATAAACACTTGCTTTAATTTCTAGAATAAGGTTTAAAAATTTAAAATACCTAGAAGACGAGCATTGTTCGTATTTTGGTGTGCTGTTTCCAACCGCTTAAACCCTATTTTGGCCAAAACGTTACTAATGCAGTTTTGTACAGTACTCGGAAGTCATCACATTATGGGTGCATAATTCTTATCGTAAACATGTTAAATAGTGTAAAGAAGTATGACTATTATGTAGTTTGTTCGTTTAGTTACTATGTGAAAGGAAGCAGCTTTTTCTTTATTCTCGAAAACAAGGTTTTGTGACATACGCGGTTCTGGCTCTCAGTTACAGATAAATACTAAATCAAAAGCATCAAGGTTAATAATGTAAAAGCGTGTTCACCACGGATTTTTCTTGCAGTTATTTCATTACACATAAAACAGTACAAAACACTAATTGAAGGTTGTCTGGAGAAAACATGAAATGTCCAGTTTTCCTAATGATGTGCTAGCCGTGCCACGTGTTAACATTCGAGAAGTTCTAAAAAACTGTAGTATCGGTTACTGGAGAAAAGAAGGTTTATCAGCGTCAACATACACATTAAAGTACACTGTTTCGAGAGAACAAGAGTTGTCAAATCTGAGAGCAAATCGAGGTCTTAGCCCCCTCCCCCCTTTTTTCAGCCAAAATAATAATAATAAAAAAAAAACACATGAAAATCAAAACACGTATAGTGGGAATAATCGGTGGTTGGTGTGAATTAATCATGAAATCAAGGGGTGATCTTAAATATCTAACTAATTTTCATTTGGTAACCTATACTCTAATGTATGAATGGCATAAAATGACAATCTGTCTAATGGGTAGCATTTTTTCCTTTTGTGGAAAACATGGTAAAAGGAATGATAAATACTGGAAGAAAAGGAAGTCGAGTGTGTGTTCCAAGATTATTATTATTTTAATCTTGAAGTAATAGGGTGTTCAAAAAGGGCCTGTTCCTAGATACAAGTAGAGGCATTCTCAACAAAATTTGGTACGCTTACTGGACACCTTATTACTCCCATAATAATAATAATAAAATTCTGAACGGATACTAAACATTTGTCCAACACTTTACAATGTTTTCCCCAATACGTTAGACAAATTCACTCACATTATGTCACTCACACATAGCATTATTATGGTGGCGCATATTGTATCTACGAACTTCAAATGACAACAGAAAGACGGCACGTGCTTGCAGTGACTACGTAATAACATAAAACTATATACATAAGCATTTAATATGGTGCATAATATGGACATCAATCCACCTAGGAAATAACGCCCTCTAAATGTCCTACTTTTGCTTCGATGCACTGTTCGAAGTGATGCGGATGGAAGTAGTCCAGTGTTCAAATCAGGGAGCCGGGTGGCTGAGCCTCCGTGACGGAACCTCTTTGGATGAAAGCTCCCACGCCGCAATCCGCGTATGCACCGGCCAACGCTCTATGGTATAGTAACTGCCTGACTCCCAGCTCTCTACGGGTGAAGGTTTGCCGCGCATATGCACGTGTATTCTGGAAGGGTTGCCATCTCAAATTGGTAGATACAATACGCGCCACCCTGTAATAGGTTTCCAAATAAAAATAGATGTTTAAGATCACCTCTTGATTGTAAAATTAATTCACACCAATCACCTATGCTATTACATGTTTTGACCCAGTAAGTATTGCAGCCATAAACCATACTCTTCATTTGTTTCCCACACAAAATGGAGGACAGACACTTGGCCAACCAGTATTTCTTCCTCCAACTGTCGTGAGCAGGAGTGTTCTGTCAAAATTAACAGAGTAGTTGTTGAAGCAAGTAATTCTATTGCATACAGTTCTCCTTTGCATAATGGCGGTATCTAAGTGCTGTTCAGTTTAAAACATTATGGCCAAGTTGCTGAAATGGTCATCCTTTAAGTAGGATTAGTGACTTCTCGTTGGCTAAAACAATAATTCAAAATCGTTACTGCTGCGATAGTTTATAAACTTCCGAAGAGTAATGAGTTTTCCCAAAATCGAGACCTAGCTAAATTGCTTTCTCCCACCCGGAAAAGGTAAATACACGCCATTTAATAATTGTAATATATATTTGGGAACGAGGTGTCCAATATGCTTTATTTTTCTACATGAATTATTTGCAAATGTTAACCTTTTATTCATTTATTATTGAATTTGGTCTTATATGATGATTTAAGAATAGGTTCCTTACACCTTGCGCTTTTGATGTAAGTAATCCTATCTTCTTACAGGTCTTAATGAATCAAATCGATCATTGTATCGAAGAGAGTGTTAGCGAGATACGACTCCAATATCCCAGAATCTGCATTTCGTTGTTCGCGAACTCTTTATAAACGGTTCAACGAAACTTCACCACATTTAGCAACTGCTGAGTGACGTAACTGTTTTTATTTTGATCTGAAGTCGGTTTCCATGCTAACGATACCTTAACAAAAGCACATTTTCACGCAGTACGGATTCCGTCCAAACTTAGTATGGTCATAGGGTGAACAACCTTCAACGATTTAGCATATCATTTCCAACGTCATGAGATTCAATTTTACAACTTATACCGGGCATCATGAGAAAACGGTTTCACCAATATGCTTCCAACTTGGTAAAATTGTATATGGGACTGACTACTCTTTAAGACTTACACGAAATTAGACTGCTGCACTAGTTACACTTTCCACGGTAACGAAACTCAATTATTAAAATAATACTGGCGTAGCAAGTGGAAATGGTTATACCAATTTGCTTCAAACTTTTTACGATTCTATAGGGGAGTACACTTAAAACAATGTCAAGGTATTTATTAGTTTCCATGCTAATGAAACTCAGATACGAATCACGAACAACAAAAAACGGTTGTAACGATTTCATTGTAGTGCTACTGCGCTGCGCTTCGCTCTACCTTTGGCTAATAATTCCTACCTAGTATGACCTGAAACTTTCCAAAATAGCAAGCCAAGTCACATGAACTCTTCATCGTGAGTATAGAAAGACTTCCCCCTTCCGCTATATACTAGAATAAATCTATGCTACACAAGGTGTCTACAGAATTCACAGAAACCAAATTCAGGACTTCTGTATGCAACAAAAAGAAACTCGGGATTGCCACACCTGAAATCAAGATATGAGACCCCTAAGTGACTATATTTCTTAAATTCCGATGGAACACTAGAAGTTCTTAATATCAAACATGCTTCAAATATATTACAATATTTTTCTGCAAATTTGAAAAAATGGCAAATGTACATTTAAAAATTATCAAAAGGTTTACCTGTCTGAATTCACGACCTGAAACTCACTTTCATTAGCGATGACGCAATTTAATTTCATTACTTTTTCATGACCTGTAGACATCCTTCTACAAATATATTGCTCAGTTCAAATGCACAGACATGTTCTGACCTCCTTGCCACCACCACAACCAATTTCAACCCTAAACGAATTTTCCCCTAAGTTGAGACCTACCTGGATCGCCATCTGTTGCAATTTTCAAGATAAAAGTTAAGAAATCGCTTCCTTACTTACTTGTTCTCTTTCCACTAAATGATAAGTTTAATTATAACATATAACAGTTTCTTTACTGTCCAATAAAAATTAAGGTAACCAATTGCAAACAATCAAGATGTCCTTAATATATTATGGATTTTGATAATGTACAAGGTTTGACGTTAAAAGTAAAATCAAGCTTAACGCTTAGGATCGAATGAACCTCCTCGAGTAACCCTGGAACAGTTTGATCTGACCGCTTCGGTTAGGATCCAATTGCTACAGACAGAACGAACACGGAAGTCGTGCCCTAATGAACTCTCAAACAATATAGGGAATAAAAACTGCACCGTCCATCTTTTAGGCATAAATCTGTGTAAAAGTTAAAAATATTAGAAATTTCTCAGTCCGCATACTGAGGTACTATATTTACACCGAGTTTTCTCAAACAAATCGTTACTCTATATAATAGTCTCCTGAACAGTTTTTTTTAATATCCAGCAATAGGACCAACAGAGTAAGTCAATTGGAATCATCCAGCTGCAAAGGACGATTACACAAATACAGCATCAGTTTATCTATTATTGTACGTTTAAGATCACGACACCATCATTTCTCCTCTGATTGGTTGTACACCACACGTATTCAGTACAGATCATCTCAACATTGAGCATAAACTTTCGACATACATCCGATACTTCCAAAGAGTAGCTTCAAAATGTAATACAGCAAGAGCAATAGTAAACAACTTTTATAAGAGTTGGTCGCTTTAGAACGTTGCATTAATTCATTAATATTTTGCATTTATTAGCTAATATTAATGATTAGATTTCCTTTGCATTACACGAATCTGGGAATTATGTAGCCCAGGAAAGATATACAAAATGTAACAATCGATGATCATTCAGTACCAGAATGTGTGTTCATCATAAAACACTAAATTGAATTTTAATTTGATATAATGATTACTCTGTAGTACTTACTTGCTTCTGTAAAGTTGAAAAAAGATACATCGCGAAATAAATTTGACGAGAAAATAAAAAATCGTAAAAAAAAAAAAGTCATTAATACCATAATCGAAGATATTTTGTCTACGTACGTTACACACGTTAATGCATCTACGAGCCAGAATTTGTACGCAAATTCTCGTCGCAATAACACACGATGTATGTTACGAATCTGTAGGTTATCAAGCAGCAAGCCAATTAAGCTGTAATATCGCAACATCATTTTTAAAACTAAACTAGGTAGGAACTTTTGAAAGGAAAAATTGAAAAATAAAGGAAGATATTCATGCTGATACTTAAAACGAATACATAATTATCTTGAGTACCTGGCAGTCAACATACCTGACCTCCCCTTCCATCCTGGAATGGTCCATCTTGCCTCTGTCCAGGTCCGAATCGAGACCCTCGACCTCGGAAGCCACCGCCGCCGCCACCACCGCCGCCTCCGCCTCCTCTATGCCAATTCTCAGCTGGAGGCTGACCTGAAAACTGATTAGAAGGACCCCCCATTTCCTGAAATCCACCTCTACCTCCGAAACCTCCTCTGCCTCTACCACCTCGACCTCGTCCACCACGGCCTCTTCCTCTTCCAAAGTTCTCCTGAGGTCCTGCGAAATCCTGGTAAGGCGGGAAATCACCTCCGCGCTCTCCTCGTCCACCTCCTCGCTGCTGGAACTCGGGATTCTGTGGTCCCATAAATTCACCAAGCAAACCCTCGCCGCCGCCGCCACCGCCGCCGCCTCTTCCTCCTTCCGGAGGACGATCCCAACCTCTATTCTGATTAAACACTGAAGGATTAGGAATAGGGAGGCCCAATAGGCTAGGAATAGTGGTCGGAGGATTTCCGACGGGTGGAGCACCTAAA
The DNA here is from genome assembly GCA_022664845.1 of Lepisma saccharinum. Taxonomy (NCBI): domain Eukaryota; kingdom Metazoa; phylum Arthropoda; class Insecta; order Zygentoma; family Lepismatidae; genus Lepisma; species Lepisma saccharinum. The sequence goes on from JAGDQP010058087.1 coordinate 10,050, forward strand.
AGACTTGGATTTTGATCAGGAGGAGGTCCTGAAGGTCCATCAGTGCCTTGAAAAGCATCTACCTGTCCGCTATCTCCTTCACTTTCACCGACACGTTTTTTACTATCATCCTGTATGTTTGATTCGCCCTCTTTCCCAACAGCAGATTCTGGTACTAAGTCAAGTCCGGGAATACCTCCAGTATCCTTCTTCTCATCTTTCGACTTATCATTTTGTTGTTCTTGAGCTCCTTCTTCATTATCAGCAGTTTCTTGCAACTGCATATCTTCCTTTGCTGGAGTGGGTTTTGCGGGAGACTCACTTTCACCCTGTGGCTTTTGAAGTTCCTGTGGCATTTCCAACCCTGGCTGAGGTTGTGGAAAATCTGGCTGCTGCTGTTGGAACTGATCGGGATAAAACCCACCTTGGCCCATGCCCTGTGCTTCGAAATCTTGAGGACCCTGACCCCAAGGACCACCTTGATTCTGTACGTCTCTCTGTGGACCCGCGAAGTCTCTTCCTCCTCTACCTCTCCCTCTCCCTCGACCTCGGGTGCTGCCTTGAAACTGAGGTGATCTGGTTTCTTGAAAGGCATCTACCTCCTCCTGTAAAAGAAAAACGAAAAGAGTCTTATCACTCCACTTGTATTAATTCATTGTTTTACTATTTAAAAGGAACGAGAGAAAAAAAGTATTATTTACTTACTTCTGACTACCAGACGACAATATTCTTTTTTTTTTTTTTTTTAATAAAATAAAATAAGAGTCCTGTCTGATAATCGAAGAAGAAGCATTTCTAAAGAAAATGCAATTTTTGCAAACTTTTTGGAGTTGTCTACCACCTATTCTTGTAATTCCGAACGATTACCGCTGTGACTTATACAGTTATGTTAACGTTTACCCATACATTTTCTCTGAAGATAGCATTCTTCCCCTGATTGATGGAGGAACGAGTCAAATCACATTAATTTGCTTGTGGCTTATCCCCGTCTCTGCAAGACGCATCAAATGTACAATCAAGCCAGCCTCAGTGAAAGTGAAATCTGACCGTCAGGTCAACGTCCAACACGTTTCGGGTTCGAAGCTCGGCTGGGATATCGATTTTAAAAACCATTCTACTCATATATTCGGAATGGGTCTAATATGGCAATTAAAGAATAGGCATTTTAACCAATGAAAAAATGCAACGTTTGCGTTAACTGTCAGATGTCCGCTTGTAATAATCATTCAACAGACGAAGTGACTTTACGTTAGCCCTCGGTGGCTCAATTACAGTGCACCTCCGCCCAAATGAAGCAAAAAGCTCTACTACCACCACCCGATTGCATCATTCCAATTATCATTCCAGATTTCAAAATCGTTGAATTTTTTCGGCCCGTTACAAAACCGCCCATCGCTCCACCAACAGGTTTTAGAAGGATTTAATCCTAACTTTAGTAATGCGGCTTTATGTGCGCTGTGAGTGTGGATTGGATGACTATTTTTTAACACGTTCAAGTCAACGATTTGCGCTCCAAATAAGTGAAAAATAAATCGCTCGCGTCTGTGTGTTCAAGGCGTAAGTAAATTATTTGATATATTCAAATGATTCCTAATACAGTCGAACCTCGATATATCGAATTCCTTGATAAATCTACGTTCTTCCATTCCCCTTGAACCTGCTATCATTACTCCCATGTGTATTTTTACCTCTATATATAGGACTGGTCTGGAAGACCCCGATATTTCGAATTTTCATACTTGCTTGGCTTGGCACCGCACCTCTATATATCGAAGTTTTGATTGGAAAACCTCTATATATCGAAGCTGTTTTGATAAAATATATAATACTGTACTGTATTTGCACGAAACTCATATCGTCTTTGAACGATAATCGTTGATGTTGCAATCTGTAACCCCCACCATTGTTTAACACAGATGTTTTAAAATTTAAAATACAGTACCCTTTAATTACATCAAATTAGTGATGAGAAATGCATCCAATAACCGTTGCTTTTGTTGTGATCCTCTATATATCGCAGCCAGTCAGAAATCACCTTGATAAATCGAACCTCGGTATATCGAAATCCTCGATAATTCGAAGTTTTCTTGTTCCCCTTGAGGTTCGATATATCGAGGTTCCACTGTATAAGAGAATAAAATATAATAAAGCCTTAGAATGCATAAATCTTTTATACATCTCCTGATTGCCAGAAAGTAAGTTTCAGTACATACATTTTATCAATACTATGGATAGAAGCAGACGAGGCAAAATCTATTCCTTACATAGGAGTACGTTGTTGTTCTTTCCCCTTTTACTTCGCAGCTTGCTTATTTACATCTATTTGCAATGTTTAGAATAACTGTACCCCCTTATTGCGCGGGTTTACACAGGTTTTGCTACGTTTGGTAGGATTATCATGATGAACGGCAGTTCTTCGAGTGACGCTGGCAAAGGACATTGTTAGCGGCACTATGTATACAGCTAGTTTCGGATTTAGCTAACAAAAAAATAAGCCCGATTTTGGTGCCTGAACTTGCATTTGGAAGCTCTTTCCCATACTAAGACCCAGAAAAAAGTGTGTCGCTAGGACCTTTCCTGGGACCCCCTAGG
>JAGDQP010058088.1:0-12620 GCA_022664845.1 Lepisma saccharinum
TTGAGAGTTACCCTTCTTACCACATGTATTACATTCAGATATGTTCATTATATTTCACAAAATAAATTTATGAAATCGGGTACATCATTTTGACTTACCCTGTATATTTTTTGAGTATTTTGAATGTGGCGAACATTTTCTTTATTACACTTTAAGAATTTTATTATACCTTTTCTCTACCTGTGTTGTTATTGGTATCATTCTATAGATATTATTTTTGTTATGTTGTAATGAATATTTTTTATACTTCCGTCAAATGGGCGATATCGGACATTTGTTAACTTTCCTTTTTTTTCAGCATTTGTTCCATCCCTGTGTGTTCGTTTTTTTTTAACTTTTTTTAAAATGTTATTAAATAATCAACCCTTGTTTTTGCAAGCCTTTAACAATATCTGATTAGTCTACCACTGAGCTACGGCGGCTCGGTGGAAAAACTGAAAGCCGAGAATAAATAAATAAAGGATGACAGGCATTAAGACTCAAATGTATTCGTTTCTCAATGTTATTATTATTATTATTATTATTGCAGTTAGCATCCCGGTTTCGGAAAATCGAAGTCTACCCTAGCTCTGTAATGATTCACTGGATGTGCAAAGTTACATGTAAAAACTTTGGTAAACTTTATTTTTATATGGGCCAGTCTAGTAACTTTGGACTTCGGCCCGTCACGATTCGTCTTTTAGCTGTTAATTGTTAATATCCACACCCATGCCCCTGCCGGGACTCGAACCCGGGACCTTACAATGTGTGCCGATGGCCTACCGCCGCAGACCTCTCCGCCAACAGGTCGGTCAGAGTTACATGTGTTTAGCTCTTGGAGTTGCCAGGTGCGATGCAATCGTGAAAATGTCTTTGTAATGAAAATGTCTTTGTAAAATAGCAGGTCGCTCAGTAAAGCCCGCTTAGGACGAACCAAGTTTTTTTTCTTTTAATTAGCTAAATGGTTAAGGCAACGAACTTCTATTTCCAAGGTTCCACGTTCAAATCCAGCCGCAAACAAGTGTGAAAATTTCAGCTGTTCGGAAGAACAGAGAATAAGATTAATGAAGACAGGATGTAATGAAGAAAACTTTTTTCTTTTAATCTACTGTAAAAATATACGTAATTCCGTTTATTGAAACATTAAATTTCTTTCACGGTTGATGACACATTCTTAGTCATAACAAGAGTAGAACAACCTGACTTGAAGTAGGACATAATCCTGAAATAGCCTTAATATGATAAGTTGAGTAATTCTTGTTCTGTTAAGGATATTTCAATCTGGATTATTGTAAACTAAAGTTCGTTTGCTAAGTTTGCATGAAGTTTGCACAGTTGTGAAAGCAATCTTGATTCAGCTTCAAGTCAGGTCAAAATTTGTCTGTGCGAGAAGAAGTAAGAAATAAGACATACACAAGAATTGTTCTCAAGTGCCTGACGAGACGAAATTGACCCTTTCGAGGGCATTCTCTTTCAGTTATCCATCTAGTCTAGGTGATAAGACGTTAGATCGCTGGCTGGAAGGTAGCAGGTTCATATCCCACTGAAAGTAAGTTATTTTCAGCATTTGGATACGTCGTTTTTATAATCAAAAGATGAATATTTTATCTAAATAGACGAAAATTCATCTAAAAAAATACGTTTCCATCGAAAAGAACTACCATAGATCCCATTTCCGAGCGCAAATTGTTCATCTTTTCTCTGATGAAAATCCCCTCTAAAAGAGCGCTCCCTTTTCCCGCTCTCAAATATTCCGCTTAAATTAAGCGAAATTCCGCTACTTGTATTTAGTGTGTAAAAACTGATAAAAGTCGATATAAACGACTACTACCTCTAATTTGCAAGTGACATCAACGGCGCGCGCGAGAGAGAAATGTGAAAAGGGAGTTGACCAGAGCCTACAGTTTGAAGGTACTATCCCAGCACTAACCTGGAGATTTATTCCCGACAAGTCGTGACGGCAGCCAGAGCACGGCTGTCGACAGAACGATAAGAAGTGTGGCTATGACGTTTTTCGCATACAACTTTGATACTAGTAACATTTGCGTGTAGACCTGTCAATCTGTAATGTTTCGTGCATTGATCCTGCAACACTGTGTCACGAAAACTTTATTTTTTTAGATATGACGACCCAGTGCACCAGATGTCACCACCAATTCTTTTTTGGTAGTATGAATAGTGTACGGACTTTTGTTTCCAGTTTTATTCTGTGGTCAGATCAAGAACGGCGTTACGTATCCTAGTGTGAATGAAGATAAACCCTGCAGAAAGCTCAATCAGGATGGCCAGCCGCTGACCCTGAATCCAAGGCGTTCTGCATACGAAGCCAATGTTTCAGCAACTGACTGTGAGCTACTGTTACGCAATAAGCATCTTACAATGTTCAATAAATATTTATAGATACGTACTAAGTCTCGTGAAAAAGTGCGTTGCTGGAAGTCAATTGGTATGAAGGTCTATCAAGATGAAACATGGGTGTGATTGGTTTGGCAGTGCTACCAACCTTCTGCTTTCACTTCTTATTTCAAATTGAACTAAGTCATTTTATTTCATATTTGGTATACAATGGTGATGATAAACAGAACATGTGAAACATAGAGTTCAGTGTTGCAAACTGTAGAAAATATATTAGGTTAAATATCCAAAATGTATACTCTTGAAAACCGGCAATTTCTTAAAAGTTTTGCAAAGGACTCTTTTCTTTTCTTTTAATATAGGGAATTACCAATTAAAGTTAGTTCCCACGTAAGGTAATCAAACTAATCATTACTGTCAGAACACCCATCAATGCAGTGCCACTCCCTAATAGCATAGACGTTTGCATCAAATGTTCACGTCGCAGTCAAAGTTGCAGTCTGCCCTCTCTACACACATTTTTATGTCCTGAAGTTTCCATTAGAGGCCACAGGTCGGGGGCACTATTTTTAGCCAAGTGCCTCATATTTTAGATCACATAGATCATGTAATACAATTATACACATCCACATGGACGCACCTAAAAACGAATACAATACAATTACTTATATTTTTATTATTTTACTATTCTCTGTGTTATACTATTACTTTTTACTATTCTCTGTCCTTGCCTGTAAATATACTAATTTTACAGTTTTAAAATTCATATATATATATATATATATATATATATATATATATATAATTAGAATACCTTAACATGGAACTGTTTTTAAATATCCTTATGATCTTGCTCACTAACATTTCCGCGCAGAAGCTATTTAATAAGAAACAATCCCACATCAAAATGTCACGTTGTGCCAACACACATCGTTGTTGGCACAACCACATGACCACAGACATTGTTCACAGATACTTCTCCAAACTTTGTTGCCCATGAACAAAAAATGTACTTTGGTTTCAAAATACAGGAGGTCTAACTACAAGACCAAAGTGCAATTCTTACCATGCTAAAAATAATTAGCATTTATCGATAACTCATAAACGATGAAAAGAGTACAGTTAGTTTACAGTATTCATATGGTAAGTAAAAAATGATGTAATTGTATGGTTAATGTTGCCAACCTTATATACAAAGTTTTATTTTTTTCTCAAGCCCTGTACGTCTGTTTAGTTGATATATGAATGGAAATTTCAAGTGTGAAGCACATAATGCAGTATTGCCAACCATGAATAAGATTTCATAATAAAGGTTGAAACGTTCATTTCGAAAATTTAACCTCGATCGTATATTTCAAAGTTTGTAACACTGTATACTGTGCTTCATATATGCTTCTCATCAATAGGGGATACCTAATATACACTAAAGTGACCTATTGCTATTTGAAAAGAAAATACACCTTAATACCAGGGTGGCAACACTGTGAATATAATTGCATCACATTTTAATCTTCAGTATCTACCTATTGACAATAAATAGATTTGGAACTCTAAGTTTGTCCCCCTGGCGTTTGAAAACTAAAGTAATTTTGACTCATGTGGAAAATATTTTTTCTTGGTTCAGTCTAAGGAATTCACCTGTGAAATATGTGTACCTATTTAATGAACACCCACATATTCTTAAAATATTGGTAATAAATGAGTCCGTCTATTTGCTCAAAGAAAGACATTAAAAAAGACACCCGCGTTTGAATCAAGAAATTCTCGGGTCTGTAGTCGAACGCTCTACATCTGAGCTATACCGCGTATAATTCCGCCAAATAATCTTTGAAAAGATAGTTACCAAAATAACTGATAATCTTCATTCACTGGTGAAAATTGATTTGTCATTTTATTTCAAGTATGAATATTAATTTCCATTAAACACGAACGTTTGAAAACAATGTGTTATTCAAATAATATGAAGTCCGTGGCATTAACTTAGTAGTTATTTGACTCCAATCAGTCAAATTCTCTAGAAATAAACCTCCAGAACTGTGCCCGTAAACCAATAATATATTGTCTCTTAGTTTTAAAGACATACAGTTTCTGCAGTATTCCATATAATTTTGCTTCGTCCAGATACTGACATTTTACATATCCTGCTCATTAAAACCAAAATATACAAAGACAGAATTCTCGCTCGTGTACAAGAGATACGAGAAGTTTTTAATCGGTCTAATATTGATTCAATACACGTTAACTAAAATTGTATGTACAAAAGTCTTTAGAATTAAAACAAATGAAATCAATTAAATTACATCGATTATAAATTAATTTTCTGTATTTCCAGTGACGACACAAACAGAATTACACAGATAACACATTGATTTATCTTACATAAACTTGTTGGCAAAGTATTTGTTCATTTTAGCTGACATCCAATAATTTCAGTTTCAAGACGTGTAAAGCCAATATTGAGGGATACCGCTTTCAATCGGTGGTTCTGAAAGTTGCAGCACTTATAAATTTGGTCAGTAAGGCTTTACGTCAGTTTTCGACACAAAAATATATTTCTTACATTGAAGTTACTAGTTAACGTATTATGGGTTTTAAACCCTTACCTACTACACTATTATTTTCTTATTCGAACGTATACACAAATGGTGATCTTTTCATTTAAATAAAAATTCAGTGTGGATATAACTATGTTGAGGCCTTGTATCCATACTTAATTTAATTAAAACAAGCTGACAAGGCTATCACACTTAACTTTATTTTGAAAAGACACAGCCAGCGTAACAGTTTCAATGTTCTAACAACATCTTCCTCAGACGACACATTAAAACACACTAACGGTTCATAAAAGTAAAACGTAGTGTGTTTTAATGTGTCATCTGAGGAAGATGTTGTTAGAACATTGAAACTGTTACGCTGGCTGTGTCTTTTCAAAATAAAGTTACGTGTGATAGCCTTGTCAGCTTGTTTTAATTAAATCAAAATTCAAAATATCCTGATCCCTATGTCGCCAATCGAGCACAAACAGAGATAAATTTAATAAAGTAACACGTCTATAATTTCCCCGGGATTACAGAACTAGGTCAGCACGATATTCTAATTTTAATACTGGATATCGATATCATTGACAAAGCGAATCCTTATATCGAATATCATAAAATCGAACATTACAAATAGTTTATAATGAAAGCATAATTGAAAATAAATTTTCGTTAGAAATTACTCCAAAAATCGTTATAAATCGAATATAATTTATAACGAAAAATTATTAGAGATCGAATACTAATTAAATCGAAAATTTTCCGTAAGTCGGAGATAAATCTTATGAAAATATCATTCAATGTCGATATTTAATACAATTTTTTCGATATCAATAAGATATCGATCAATCAATCGATATATCGAAACATAGCACCACTTTAATCACAATCACTGGTTTAAGCACACTAGCAACTTCTTTTCTGCACAAAATCTCAAAATTGCTACTCACTATTATTCCCTTAAAGTAAAGCTACGTTCTTTAAGGTAAAACCAACAAACGATGGCAGCACTATCTCCCTATATGTGTAATGTATTTTTATCGTTGCACGAAATTTCAATGCTGCTCCTACAAATTCAAGCCTAGAGAGTTCTAGCTTTCAGGGAAGATAATTCATAACCAATTCAAGAGTTCTATCCGTGTCGATTTTTTATTTTCGTTTTTGTTCATTGTCATAAGTTTTGATATTCACAACAATCAAGCGATTTTAACAATCAACAGAAACAAAAATACAAATTCGGCATTGATCGAACTCTTGAATTGGTTATCGACTTTCTTCCCTGAAAGTTAGAACTCTCTAAACTTGAATTTGTAGGAGCAGCATTGGAATATCGTGCAACGATAAAAATACTTTTGCCATATACGGAGGCAGTGCTGCCATCTTTCGTTGAAGATCGTTGCCTTACATTAACCTTAAAATGTTTACAAAAATATTTTCCTTTTTACAGTATCTTTTCATTTAAAACTTGAGGCTAAAGCCTGCGTCGACGGTCGATGGGTCATTTCACACAACATCCATGTTATATCCATTTTTTCCAAATTCATTATATTGTTTACTGAGAAATGGTGGTTCGGGACTATCCGCTATATTCCGACGACAAAGTTCACTTTTTGCTGGCCACTTCGGAAGCATTGCTGGATCTATTGCAAGAGGGGTCTCCTTGAAATATTCATGTTGTAATGCGTCTTCCGCGGCTATTCGTTGAGCAGGATCGTAAGTCAAAAACTTTTTTATGAGATCGAGTCCAATATTAGTGAGCCAAATCTGTCCAAAATTTGTTGCAAATTTTAAATGTATTTTAGAAACAGGATAATATTCTGGGAATGATATATTCTGCACTGCTGGAAGCTTACTATATCCAGGCCAAATTTTCTCATTGGGTGTTCCCAAGTCCTTGAATATTCTATTCAGTTGATCAACTTCCGATTCCCCAGGGAAAAGTGGTTCCATCGAAACAAATTCCCCAAATATACACCCAACTGACCATATATCAGCTGGAGTAGAGTATTCCTTTGTACAAAGCAGCAATTCAGGTGATCGATACCAAAGCGTGACAACAATTGGAGTGTAAGGTTTTACTGGAGAACCATATTCTCTGGCAAGACCGAAGTCCCCTACTTTCAGTATTCCATTATGACTTAACAGAAGATTTGATGGTTTCAAATCACGATGAATTATCCAATTATCATGAAGATATGCCACTGCCTGCAGAAGCTGTTGCATCAAACATTTAGTCTCACCTCGTGTAAAGACTTGTTTCTTCTGTTTCATCGTCTCCAGAAGTGATTTGAGGTCATGTTCTAAGTAATCCAAAAGTATGAATACTTTATCCAAGTCACTTCCAATTATTACCTCATGAAGCTTTACAATATTAGGATGTTGAATCTTAAATAAAGTATTAATTTCCCGCAAAGAAGATATGGGAAAGCCTTCAGTGTCTGTCTCCATCTTCACCCTTTTCAGTGCAACAATTTCATTTGTTCGTTTATCCCATGCTCTGTACACAACTCCGTAAGCTCCTTCGTCAATCTTGTTCAGAAACTGGTATTCCTCAACACTTCGGCAGCCTTGAATTGCTGGGAAATATGATGAAAGGTCATATCTTAAAATGATATCCGATTTTGGTGAGTCGCTGATATACATGTTATAATCTTCATCGGTTTCTTTCCATTCCGTCACTTGTGGTTCAGTGCTCATCAACGTTTTGGGAGATTGAATTATACTTGTAGTTTTCGGCTGTTCGTTTTCTGGCAGGATCCCTACTATCTTTGACTTTACCTTTATTTTTCCATCCAACTTCTGGTTACTATTAGTATCTTCTTTTATTGTTCTTTCTCGACTTCTGCTTCTATCTTCATCTCTCCTCTCTTCTATTTCTTTTAATTTCCTGCTCTTCTCGCATTCATTTCTTTGGCGACGAGCCTCCATTTCTCGGCTAAAAATCTCTCTTTGGTGTTTGATTTGCCGATTTTCACTGCCCATTAAAAATCTTCGGGTTTCACCACTATCTTCCCTCTTCTCAGTCTCTCTATGCTCTACTCTCTCTTTGACGCTCAGGAACATGTTTCGGTCTCTTCACATTAAGCTGATATGTTGTACTTCTCCCACGTTTTTCTCGATTTAATCTTCCAAGCAAGTCCTCAATCACTGTCTCGTTCTCGGGTTCTTTCTTCATATTTCGTTGTCTTTCAACTCTTGCGTCGCGTCCCGTCGTTTGATGTTTATTGACTCTATTTCTATCTTCACTTTGATGACTATATTTAGGCATCTTGTGTTGTTTTTCCTTTGGTAATTCTTGCCTCTTTACGTCTCTTCGCCTTTCATCTACGTGATGAGCTGTCGCTTCAGCTGGTATAACATTCAATGAATCCATTGCATCCGAAGAGAAACTAAAATCAAACTTGTTCCTGTCTTTATCATAAATCAGAGGTTTGTTCAACACTCACCTTCTGCACTTTGATTGCTCACTTCCAATTCAGAATCAGCACAGCCATACATTTAACCAACTAATGTTATTGCATTTGCATATAACAAATTACACCACAATATACATTGCTATCACATAGAGTGTATAAAATCCAAAAGGAACACAGCCATGAATTTCACTCAATATAGCTGTTTCAATAAATCACGCGCACTTCTGCTTAAAACACTTCACGACTTCATAACGCCTCAGATACAAATCACTAACATTTTTTACACCTGCATAAATAACAATACATTACCGTGATATATTCAAGCACACGTAGTTATTCGGTAGAGGGTGTGTAATTCAAATTCAAAGCATCAATACAAGTCACTCAGTACAGCTGCTTCAAAACGACACCCGAACGTACTAAATACGTTTAAGAACGCCAGAAGCTCACACCACCACAAAACAATTACCCAGAAAACAAAAAAAATAGAGTACTACGTGCTTACAGGTACTGTATAAGTATAAATAATTTAACAACTTACATTTGCGCACACGTTATTATCGGGTAGGGCGTATTCAATTCAAAACCGACGCACGAATTCACTGTTCTCAATGTAATTGTTTCAAAACGTCACACGAACGTACAAGCGTATACCGCAAACATACACATGCTTACATTACGTGCTTTTTCTTCAAGCAAGAATTGACACACATTAATTTTAAAGACACTTGTTGATGAACAGGACGCCATCCAAAGACGATGAGTCCAACAACATACACGCAGCACAAATTGTCATTGTAATAAGAAGACAAAGATTTTTTTTTCACAGCATAAAAAAAAAATACACAACCCTGTCACATAGCTTCATTGCAATAAATGATGTAATTGCTCTGAAAAAATGTGAAAGAAGTTTTCGAATGAAGTTTAACACAAGTAGTGCTACGGCTGTCCGCGAGATGGCAGGAGATATTGCTTCCGTAGCGCTGACATCTGTAGGTGAAATTACTAACTTTCTTCTCTAGAGTTGAGCAAAGTAATAATGATATTTCAGCATTGGGAAGTGTGTAACTTGGATCCTATTCTTGGTAGAATGCAATATTATTGTGAAGAATGTAGGGAAATTTACAGAAATGTTGTAAAGCCTCATGTTATTTCAATGTTTATTTTTGGTACATGCCGAAGAAAACTGTTCATAAAACAAACATGTGATCGCACCTTTTATCAATCTGTTTCTCTTCTTTTCAACGACTTTACTGAAAGCTACTGCTTAGGTTAGTTGTGCCAGATGGGCGAGAAAAAGTGGTTTGTAAATTTAGGCAAAACCATTTCTCGCCTGACATTATTCTGTATACTTTTCAGTGGCTCTAAAGTGAACGATAACAGAAAATGTTTTCTTTCTAGAAACAAACGCCAAATTGAAAAGTAATGATGTTGTAGTATAAATTATAGATATATAAGAATTTGAGGTAAACCATAACTCATTCCCAGATAGCATGCTTACTTGCATCAAGGGTTGTCAGCCGCTTGTTTTCACCTTGTCAAGCTTAATATCGTGTTTGATAAACAGGCATGAAACTAACTTGATAAATGCCAAGCAATAATGAAATTTTGGAAAGCGGACCCAATAATGCTTGTAAATGTGTATCAAATGAATTACATGACATTATGACAACCTTTATTTTACCTGAGAAGTTAGAATACCTGTAATGGCGTAGGCGTATGACGTCATCAATTACGGGTATTCTAATTTCTCAGCTAAAATAAACAATGTCAAAATACCATGTACTTCATTTGATATACATTTACCAGTATTATTGGGTCCGCTTTCCAAAATTTCATTATTTCTTTGCATCTATCCAGTATCCTTCCTAGTAGCATATGCCAACTGCGGGATACGGTTGGCGTCGTTGGCTCGGTTTTAGGTGATGTCGCCTACGTGTCAACTATGATTTCAGTTAGCAAAATCGTTAATATTTGTCAAACGAAAATGATGCGTCGAGGATGTGAAACCAAAAAGTGGATTAAGGTGTATTTCAAACAGTTTCGCTTGAAATTTATTTTGATGAAATAATTTAAGAAACTAACACCCTTAAAATTTCAAACTAACACCTGAAAGTAATTTATTTTACTAAACTTACAGTGCATAGCAAACTAATACACTTTTAAATTGTATATTTTAAGATATAACTGTGGCTCACGAGTAGAGCGTTGACGACTAACCAGACGACCCTGGTTCGAATCCCAGACACGTCAGGTTTTTCGTTTAGTTTTTCATAAGGAAAATATTTTTTGTTAGTCATCATCATCATCACATTCAGCCGTGTTCTATCCACTGCTGGATGAAGGTCTCCCCTTTTTCTTTCCACATATCTCGGTCTGCTGCTATCCTCATCCATGTAGCTCATGTAAACCCTTTATTTCATCTACAAATCTTGCATTTGGACGTCATCTCGGTCGCTTCTTTTCTCTAGGAATCCAATGAAGTATATTTGTCGTCCATCTTCCATTCTTCGTCTAACTCTGTGACCGGTCCATCTCCACTTCATCTTCTTCGCAGTCTTGATTACACGATCTACCTCTGTTTCTGCGCGAAACCATTCATTACCTTCCTGTCCCTCCTAGCTATTCATAGCATGCATCTCTCCATTGGTCTTTTTGTGACTCTTTGAGTTATTTTGCGTATTCAATGTCCAAGTTTCAAAGCCGTACATCATCACAGGTAAGGCACATTAATTATAAACATTACGCTTCACATTGGTATTTTGAATATAAAGTGTAGTCTTCCAAACGAACTCCACGCCATTTTACATCTTCAATTTATTTCATCAGTCAACTTAGCATTCGATGTTTGGAGCTGGCTAGGTAAACATACTCATCAACTATGCCTATTGCATCTCTGTTAATCTTCATTTCCTTCTTTGTAGCATGTTGGTTGTACTATCTTTCAAGAAAGTAAATCCCACTTGTTGGAGGCGCTGGAACAGAATTTTCAAACTATGAAAAATTTTGCAATGCACATGCACACGTGTAGTGCACATGGAAACTTTCAACTACTTGTACTCAGATTCTTTGATACATGTGTTTTGTTTGTATATTCCAGAATACTTCTCATACACAGCAGACATAGTAATAAAAGACAATATAGGGACAAGACAATTCTATTCGATAATAATAAAACAGAAACATACTCAGTACGTAAAAATTAACGGGTAAGTGAAATAAAAAAAACTTTATTACTACATTTACCATAATATAGTGGTTAGCGAGTTAGCTTTCTACGCAGAAGGTTATGAGTTCGAATCCCCACATTTCTTTTTAACATTTTTTTTAAGCGAACACATTTAGAAAATCATCTTTGTTCTTCATCCATAACTAACCGTTCTATTTGTAATTGCAGTGAAATATATATTTTAGTTTGTAAATTAACAGCTTTAAACTCGATAATGTTATTCATAATGTTTCGAAGTCTTTAGGAAAATTCAAATTGGTCTTAGTGACTTCTATGTTACGGTCAATCATGTATTATTTTTTTATTTATGAAACATAAATTTAAGGCAGCAGAAAGAAAAAATAAAGATAATACATAGTAACCCAGTCTAACCCGTAAGTTGAATAAAATACAAATGCATTTTACAACGAGGAGACGAAGCACACAACTCGTTCTTTCCCTCGCGTCTCCCAAATCAATTTTGACAATTTCTTACTAGATGGCTCTGTCTTTAGCAAAGATTTTCAGATGTCCGAACTACAAAAGCAATCTAGGTTCGAATTTTGTGAATGGAGAGTAGCTTCGAATTATCATTTTTGTATTTCGTTACTGTGTCATTCCTTTTGCGTTATAGTGTTGAATTGTTTAGCATTTTCATTTCATTTTGTGCAGTTTATTTTCGTTTCCTGTTCCTACAGGTAAAAATCAGTAATTTCCTTGCCTGCAAATTGACAATATACGAAACAGGAAGCTCTCACGTGTCCAACATATTTCTCAAGTTTCTTTTTTCAACAAATCTTGCGTATTAAGCCCGTGAATCAGTTGCGGGACTACCTGTTAAGAGCAGGTTTATTGGGCGTAAACTGCGGAATTGTTTAACTAAGAAGATACTCTTAAACACAGCGTGCACATCATTTATAATAGAACATATTTTATTAGAGATGGACGACGCTAAAGCAATGTAGTAAGAAATATTGTTTTCGGCAATGCGAACATGAAGGAAAGATATCATGTAATGAAAAATTAACAGGAAATATTTGTAGTATGATTTATTTCTCAATTTTGATATATTTATTCTTAATTTCTTTCGAAATTAAGAATAAATATATCAAAATTGAGAAATAA
>JAGDQP010058089.1:0-12620 GCA_022664845.1 Lepisma saccharinum
CGAGAAATAATTTCGATTTTTTCATCCAATATCCATTAATAAATCGAAAAATGCACTGGTTCTTTCTGTGATAAGATCTTCTAATTTCACTTCAGTTAATTTTAAAATTGAACGACATTTTAACCAAACATGAAGATCAAAAACTATATCTTCTTCGAGTGATAGCAAATCAGCGCCAGAGTACAGAATTCCAAAGCTGCTAAGCCATGGGCATGAGGAATGTAACATCGGCGGTAATTTACGGATGATTTCTAAGAAGTGGTAAATGTTGCGTGTGTACGCACGCAGCGCTTCAACATGTGGTTGAAGGAAGGAGTCAACAACAGCGGAAATGCGTTCGGTAGAATTATAGCCGGCTACAATGGGTCTGGTTTGTGGATCTTCGGTAATAGGTCGGGGTACGTGAACGGTTCAAGGCTTCTGAATTCTTTTAATCAGAGACCCTAATCTCATATCCCAACAACAGCTTTCCTTCTTAACCTGGCCAACCTAGTTCTCACATGCAACGACTTCACCTTTGACAACAAACACTACCTTCAGATCCGAGGCACAGCCATGGGGACGAGAATGGCACCTTCTTATGCTAATCTGTTTATGGGCAAACTCGAACATGATTTCCTGCAAACTCAACCTTTGACCCCTCTACTCTGGGTAAGATGGACGATATAATGATGCTATGGACTCATGGTGAAACAAGTCTCAAGACATTCCGAGAACAACTGAACCAATTCCGTGTTGTCCAGTTCACCTGATCCATTTCCGACAAAAGAGTCACATTCCTTGACGTGGACATCACCTTAGAAAACAACACTCTGACCACTTCCGTTCACATAAAACCCACCAACCAAATGCAGTATTTACACTACTCAAGTTCCTATCCTTACCACACCAAGAAAGCGATTCCTTTCTCCCTTGTCCTCAGAGGACAACGCCTGAATTCCACCACATCTGTTGCTGAAACTTACAACCAACGCCTCCAGGAGGCTCTAGTCAACCGTCGCTACCCTTATAACCAAACTGATTCGCCGTGCACTCTTACACATTCAAACCACCGGCTCTAATCACCCAGTTCCACCCTAAACTAACCAAGGTCAGACAAATCCTACACTCTTGTTTCCACATTCTCCAATCTGACTCAGACACAAGATCAATATTCCCCACCAAACCTAGATTAGTTTTTCAGCATCCCCCTAATCTTAGAAACACATTGGTCCGTACGTATCCTTCCTCGCCACCACCCTAAACCGGCGCCCATTTATGCAAGAGACCCAGATGTAAGGTCTGCTCCATTTTCATCACTTCTCCCACAGTTACTATCAGTACTGCTTATGGCCGGTACACCCTAAATCACAAGGGTACATCTTAACCCGGAAATTCTGTGATGCGTTTTATGTGGGGAAAACAGATGAGTCTCTTAGCATGCGTCCTAATAACCATCGCCACTTTTGGACTATTAACAAACCGGATGCCCCAGTCTCCTAACACCAATTTTGATCTAATTTTTCTTGCTGCCATAGTACACACATTTCCCCCTACGACCAGCACCCCAACACGTCAGGCTTAAGCGCAAAAATGAATCCTGGCCTTAACCTTCAATAACTCTAAAACCTTCCGTTTCCTCTGTATTTTCAACACATTTCCTTCCCCGATCCACTCCCGAATTTACACGCATTATAGTTGTCAATTGTTCGAAGCTCCTGAAATCTGCACGCTATACAGCAGTCAATTATTCTCCAAGCTTGTTGCGTCTTCCGCTGCGTGTCGCCACTCTCTCTTCAACCTTGTGTTTTTTCTGCACGTGCACGTCGTTTTCTCCTCTATACATGACTAAGAGCCTACAGTGGGCTCGAAATATAGAAGTCGTCTGTAGGTATCATTTTGTGTGTGTGTCCATATGTATGTCTTTACATATGTAGCTGTAAGTAACATCTGTCGTGTTTTTAGGTAGATTTCGAAGAAAAATATACCTATTGAGATCGATACGATATGAAAGTATATATATATATATATATATATTTATATATTAACACGCTAGCGGCCATAATTTTGAAGATATTTGAACCAAATTTGTATATGTTGTTTCTAGGCTTAATAGCTCGGTCAAGTTCGTTAATGAGCAAAATCGGTCGCCATCTTGGATCCAAAATGGCCGCCGAACCCATTGTTGTATAGAATACACAGCCTAAACCGCTGGGGCTATTGACATCAAATTTGGAATAAAGGTACAACATCACGTTTTGATTACGAAAATGTTACCTAATGAGTTCAAAGACGCCATCTTGGATCCAAAATGGCGGAAGTAAGAAATCTATTTTCCATATCGTTTGAGCTAGAGATACGAAATTTGACATAAAGGTGTATTGTCACTAGTAGTTCAAGAACATATTATGAAATGTTGAAAAAGTCGCCATCTTGGATTCAAAATGACCGCCGAACCCATTGTTGTATAGAATACACAGCCTAAACGGCTGTAGCTAGAAATATCAAATTTGGTAACACTATACATTATCATTTGTATGTTACTAAAATATTACATGATGTATCCAAAGACGCCATCTTGGATAAAAAATGGCAGACATAAAAAAACATTTTCCACACCGTTTGAGATAGAGATACGAAATTTGGCATAAAGGTGCATTATGACGAGTAGTTTAGGGATATATTACAACATTTGGGAAAAGTCGCCATCTTGGATCCAAAATGACCGCTCAAAATCCCATTTTGCACACCGTTTGAGCTGGATAAATAAAATTTTACTTGAAGTTGTACCATCACAAGTAGGTCACGACTATATGAGAAAAATTTCAAAAAGTCGTCAACTTGGATCTAAAATGGCCGTCCCAAAAACCCAATTTCCAAATCATTGAAGGTAGAGAAACGAAATTTTCTTTGAAGGTGTATGACCAAGAGTAGGTTACAATAAATGGGGCAAACCTTCCTTTTGGGGGCACAGCCCCTGTGGGAGGGTAGAGATGGATACCATGGTGGTGTAGTGCTGCAGTGAGATTTTGGTTAAGATAAAGGAGGCGCATCCTCTCAAAAGCACTGAAGTTGCGGGGCGAACCCCGTTCGGGTGTCTGGGGGCAGCGAAACAAAGCGAGTATGTATATGTCTTGTGATGTATCGTTGAACAGCTCTTGATGAATAATCTACAAAACAATAAATAATTTCTCGATAGCTCTCATATAAGGCGAGATTTGAATTTTTGAAAATAAGAAAACCTTCGAGATCTACCTCAGCCTGTAGGCCTACCGAAAGGGATTTTTATTCTTACCTTTAGGAGTGGACACATTAGACACACGCTAAAAAATGATGTAACCGTCTGTGGATGTCGAACGAAATATGTTCATTCCCGTCAAACCTCACGTTTTGCTTTCATCCTCAAGCGATGAGGTTGTCTCTATCCAAACTAGGAAAATAGCTTTCATAACCGTATTTAGATTTGTGTGTGTATAGTTCGTATTTCTGCTATTTATGGCTTATGCTGGAATAGGTAATGGGGATAGAAATCTGCCAAGGCCTAAGTTAAAGATACCATCCCTACATTTACCTGCTGCAACTGAGGAAAATCCTCAGTCAGGATGGTCGGCCGCTGGGATCGAATCCAGAACCTCTCGAATACCAAACTAACACCCTAGCAACTGAGCTACAGCCACAAATTTCTCACTCACTCGTCTCATTTGCAAATTATCGGTTAAAATTCTTCGCACGGACTCGTACGAGATGTTCAGTTCTTCGCTAAGCTCTCGAATAGTCAATCGCCTGTTTGAACGAACCATTTTTGCACCTTTTCGTCTATTTTTTAAGGTTGAAGGACGTCCCGACCGTTGTTCGTCTTTAACCGACTCATTTCCGCTTTTAAATCGCTCATACCACTTGTAAACAGTCTTCAGGGTCATCACATTATCGCCATACACTGACTATCATTTCATGAGCTTCTTTGGCACTTTTTTTTGCAACTTAAAACAAAATTTTAACGCATTGTTCGACATCCATGATGCGCGACAGACACGGTAAACACCACCTCAGTCTTCCGGCGCTGGAAGCCGACTGACAAGTCACAACTTGTTCAAACTTGACACTGACTATCTCAACGGATCAGGCTATTGGAAGTTCCTGCTATCAATATTCATTCACCGTAATTTTTTATTACACCTTGTAAGCCCACCTCAAAGATTTAAGCCTTACATTTTGAGAGAAAAAAAAAAGCGGGTGCAGGCGCTTATATCTGGTGTAGTAAAAAGTAATCATTATTTTTGAATGACATTGAAGGCTTGACTTACCATAGTTAGAATGATCCGATTTAGGTCACATATGCGCCGTTTTGTTCGATAACGTGTTGCCATTTGGAAGGTAATATCATGATGCCTCTCTCATAGAAGCCCTTGTCCCTATTGGCAAAAAATTGAGACAGTCGATTTTCACAAGCCTCTCTTGAAGCGAATTTTTCACCAGCAAACGTGTTCGCCATGGACAGGAACAGATGGTAATCACTCGGTGCCAGGTCCGGACTATAAGGTGGATGCATAAGAACCTCCCAACCAAGCTCCCGGAGCTTCTGGGGAGTCACTATCGATGTGTGTGGCCTGGCGTTGTTCTGCTGGATTACAATGCCTCTCCTATTGGCCAAAGCTGGCCGCTTCTGGGCGATTGCTGCCTTCAGACGGACCAATTGTTGACAGTATAGTTCCGAGTTAAGGGTTTGGCCGTAGGGGAGCAGCTCATAGTAGATAATTCCCTGCCAATCCCACCAAACACACAGCAAAACCTTCCTGGCCGTCAATCCTGGCTTGGGCACCGTTTGCGCCGGCGCACCGCGCTTCGACCACGACCGTTTTCGCGTGACGTTGTCGTAAGTGATCCACTTTTCATCACCAGTCACCAACCGCTTCAGAAATGGGTCGCTTTTGTTGCGATTCAGCAGCGATTCGCAGATGGAAATTCGGTCCATGAGGTTTTTTTGCGTTAACTCGTGTGGCACCCATACATCAAGCTTCTTTGTGTATCCAGCCTTATGCAAATGGTTCCACACGGTTTTTTGTGCAATGTTTAGCTCTTGGGCAATCGAAACAGTGCTTACATGACGGTCGGACGCGACAATGTCCATGATTTTATCGACATTTTCGACACTTGGCCTTCCAGTGCGTGGTACATCTTTGACGTCAAAATTACCGGAACGGAATCGACGAAACTAAAATTGCGCGTGATTGGCTGTTACAGTATCAGGACCATAACATAAACACTATTCACATTTGCAGCCACCTGGCTTGCGTTTTCGCCTTTATCGAAGAAAAACTGTAAAATATAGCGTATTTTATCTTTGCTAGTGTCCATTTTGACGCGCGCTCACACAACACTGAGTCAACTCATCACAACTATCTGAACAGTGTTTGTAGTACGCAATCTCATCGTTTGAACGCCATCTCGTTGAACCCGATGGGACTTATACAACGCGAGATACAGATCACTGAAGCCATCTATTGGCAAAATAATGGATTACTTTTTACTACACCAGATATTAGAGTAAGTATGGAATTATAAATTTAATGTTGAAGATCCTTAGCCATGTTGATATGACAATTAAACACGCCTTTTCAATGACGTAGGGAGTTACGTCAAATTTCAAAACGTCATAACCTATTTTGATTCGTGTACAATAGTTACTGAGCATCCAGACTCTTGTATGGGAATAATAAATATAGCAGGAAGTCAATTTCGACAGCAACTGGAAATACGACAAAATAACTTTTCGTACAGCGCATGTGTGTGTGTCTTTTCTTCATAATGATGTAACACCCAGCCACCGTGGTCCAGTGGTTAACGATGCGGACTTGGGATCAGGACCAAGGAGGCAAGCAGGCACGAGTTACGCTCCCAGCCCCTTGACTGAGGTTTTCCAGGGTTCTAGAAATTATAAAAATAACACACGCTGGATGAAGGAAAGAGAACCAGGGGGTGTGAACCATATAATAGACAGAGTAGGGGTGTTCGGAATGGAAATCAGAATGCCAATTTTTGAAATCCGAATTTGAATTTAATTTTGTAAGGCCCTTAGCCTAAAGGCTTTAGGCAAATTTGGTTCAGGACGGATGGATTATTGAAAAGAAAAATTCAGGGAAAACCCACACGGCACGAGCAGGGATCGAAACAACAACCCCAAGCCTTTACCAAGGTGAGCGCTTTAGCATTGAGGAATTTCGGAAAGTCAGAGTTCCGGAATCTTAAGTAATTCCGAACACCCCCTAATACAGAGTTTTCGAAAAATAATGCTCTGTCAACTTTGAACGGTGGCAAGAAGCGGCTGAATGTAAAAACAATACAAAGTCTCATCCTTTCTAAAAATGTGATTTGGAAGGGTGTCGGAAGAAAACAAGGGATGTCCACAAATATGGTCTTCCGTGGACATTTATGAATATTTTTCCTTCGTTCTTTTACAGTTTTCTTAGCTCCAATTTCCCCCAGTAGAATGAGTAATTCAGCACAAAATCGCTAGAAATGGACATCCCCAGTTCCCCCCCCCCCCCCCCCCCCCCCCCTTTGAGTATATTTTCATTTTTTTTAAGCTATCAAAACTAGGTGTTTCCAATATGTGGGATCACAGTAACTTTTACCTCGTCAGCGGAAAATCGCAGTTTTCTTTTCAAAAATTTCTTGGCAACTGGCAACACTGAACACCATATGATGTACTGGATATGTATACAACATAACGAAAAATAAAGTTTTATTGCGGAAAGTACTAAAACCTCGTTATACACGTACCTGGTTGGCAACACTTCGCCGCACCACATTAAAACCGTTTTTTTTTTCGATGTTGTATGGATACCAATCGTCTATCTCATTGAGCTCTTTGGTGATCCAAGTGTTGCCAAGAAATTCTCTGATTTTGTGCTGACGTCATGAAAAGTTGATGTACTGTCACTTCAATATTATAAACACCACAATTCCGCCCGGTTTGGAAGTGTACCATGTGCTGAACTTCAAGTACTCAATTGAACTGAAATTTATTTTTAAGTCCTTTAGGCAACTTTGGCTCAGGTCGTATGAACTGGTGGAATTAAGAAAGCGGGAGGATAGATAGGGTGTCCACTAGCAAGAACAAAACAACAACTTGAATTTTCAGACGAAAATCACATTTTTACAGATTGTCGTAGACACGTTAATTTAATTAAAAAAATACACTTCCACACGCAGTAGCATAGTCAACATCTGAAATAGCTTCGTTAAGGTTCAAAGTAAGCCGCTCCATATCCAGAACACAGAGGAATCCTTAAATTCCCTGACTCTTCTCTGATTTTTTAAAAAAAAATCCCCGACTTTTTTAGACCACTGGACACCCTGCAGAAACCCCACGCACTTGGTGTTTGTCCACCACACGGCATGAGCTCAAATCACAGCATTTTAGTGAGGTTGAGGCGTGGAAAAATGACGGTTTTCGTAAGATTTTTATCTCCATCTTTTAGGGTTCTTCCTTCTCTGCGTTGCGACATTAAATTAGGGATAGCCAGATCCGGATCTTCGGTCCAATGGGTTGGTGCGATTTAGGTCGAAGATTCAAAGACCCAGTATTCGGACTTCGTTATGATGATGCATCTGAAACTGTGATGCCAGGATGGTAAATTATAAAAGGCCCTATCCGATGCCTTCCCCATCCTCTGCCTAAGCCGAAAATTACAAAAAGTCATAAATGAAGCCAATTTAATGCAATATATCTGAAACTAAAAAAAAAAAAAAAAAAAAAAAAAAATAGAAACAGTTGTGTATTTGATTCTTATTGCTTTCTTGTCCAAAGGAAGTTGGTGGGAACATTTTTTGACTTCCTTTAGTTTCTCTAAAATACAGACTTTATTTCTCAAAACTGAATCTGGAAATAGAGTTTCGTACGCTTAAAAGGGGAGAATTCATTTTTGTTCTTTCCTTTTAACAACGCAATGTTTATTGCGTAGTGACTCATAACCACGTCACAGGGCAAAGGGTAGGCACAGTTGGTTGGTGATTGAAGAGACAAGGTGCTGTCGATTATTTGTTTTCCTTTTCTGTCACTCGAATATATGTATTAGAGACCGAATATTATACGACTGGTCTTGCAATCCATGTCGAACTCAGCAATTTCTTCTCTCCCTCTCAAAATGAGGCGTAAAAAACGAAAGAAGGCATCGTTTTGTAGCCGAAACAATCGCCCAAAAATACGAACTGGGAAAGTCTACGCTGATGTGTCCATGCCCCAGATATCCGAGATCTGTATCCGTTTGGCCATCCCTATATTAGATATATGGCATATTGAAATTCCTCGGAAAAACATCCCCAAAGACGACACTTATCTGATGCGCTCTGGAGTCCAGAACGCCTCGGAAGATGGTTCCAGAATGTCAAAAGAAAATTTCTGTGCAACCGTCGTGGATCAGTGTTTGTTCCAGTACACACTCAGATTGTCTACGAGATTCAGATCTTGGTAATATAGACCGGCCGGCCGGGTGGTCTGCAGCGGTAGGCCATCAGCTCGAAGGCCCCGGGTTCGAGTCCCGACAGGGGCATGGGTGTGGATTTTAACAGCTAGAAGCGAATCGTGACGGGCCGAAGTTCAAAGTTACTAGACTGGCCCATATAAAAATCAAATAAAGTTTACCAAAGTTTAATTTAGAGGCCAGGTCAACACTATAACTATATGGTCTTCACCACCACTTACCCATGTCAACATCACTAACAACTTAAACCAGATCACTATTGGCAAATTTCTTTACTTTGACACGCGGAGTTATGACCTGGTCATGTTATTCGCCACGTCCTTGTGGCGGTAATATAATCTTGCCATCTCAAGCTAAAAACGCAATATCCCCACTTGTGGGCGTAATAGAATGCATACCTCTGGTGCTATGGGTCGTCGCTTGGATCCCTGCTCATAGCTTTGTGGTGGACAAACACCGTGTGCGTGGGTTTCCCCACACTCTTCATTCCACCAGTTCACCCATCATCATCCAGCCGGCCTGACCCAAAGTTGCCTAAAGATCTTACAAAATTAAATTCAACTGTCATTGAATGAATTAATTATATTTTACGGCTTTAGGTATCTTAGGTCGTTGGGAAATATGGAGTTCCCACAACGGGTAGGTTCGTTTTGACCATATTTACTATGTCACAGCAGGAAGTGACTTTAAAACAGCTTCCCAGTGGTTTGGCGTAGTAAATTTGGCCAAAACGAACCTACCTGTTGTGGGAACTACGGTAATTGCCTAAAATGGAGGTACTGCATTTTGGCTTACGACGGCACTATAATGGTTCTGCTACATAAACCTTATCCGTTCGTGTACAATGCGCAATTTTCCCCAAACATTCGCCTGCCCCAAACAGTCGTGCGGTTTGTGGCGCCAAGCCCGGGCTCCAGGTTACTACTCATAGGGCCCGGGTTCGAATACCGGCTGGGGCATGGATGTTTGTTTGCGGATTTTAGAGACTTAACAGCTAATGGACTCGAGACGGGCCGAAGTCATTAATTACTATTACTAAAATGGACCAAAAATACAAAATGTACCGAAAACTCGCGAAATTCGGTGTCGGTAATTTCAATAATACATACCAATAAACAACTAAAGGAATACAGTTTCTCGTATTTACTCTAGCTGTAAAGAAATGAATGTTTTACTGTTTTGAAAAGCGCCATCAGTCCAAAACATCAAAATACACACTCACAGTGACTTGAATTTCAAGGTCTTTAGGCAACTTTGGCACAGGCCAAATGGATAAGAAAATTGGTGGAATGAAGAAATGGGAGAACCTCGAGGAAACCTACGCACACGACGCTCGTCCATCATATGGCATAACCTGGGATCGAACCGACGAGCTTAAGCACCAGAGGTGAGCTCTCTACCACTGAGCCCGAAGCAGTTTGAAACAAGTAAGACGCAGCCCAGTCAGTGCACATGTGTTACGGTCAGGCTTCAGTAGCGAGCGCCCAATTTGGATAATCTAGGTGTTGTAAAAGCTTTCCGGAGACCTTTTTCAACAACACCCCAACGACCTTCGTAGCCCGAGTAGTTTCTGAATTGAAACTTGACAGACAGACGGACGGAAAAAACGGTGATATAAAGCTTCGCAGCTCTAGGTGATGAAACCTAAAAAGGAAATTTAATTTTTTCTTCCAAGCTGATGCATAAGCTTACCATGTGCGATATACAGACATATTCTTAACTTCAATAGCTACGCCATCAAGAAACCCAGAATTTGTAGGACCCGGAAGGACTGGCTCAAATACTGTATTTCTAAATTTTATTTGTTAGATCTAAATTTACAACTTTGGATTCGCAATTTTCTTTATCACATTAAGCGACTCTGTACACATTTTGAATTCAAAAAATTAAAATAAATAAATTCAGTCATGGTATGGTCCCAAAGAGGACGAACTCACTAGAATATCTTATAAAAATACGATATTTTGGTAAAACAGAATTACAGTAAAAAGAAACAAGAATGTAACCTTAGGAATCCCACGCATTTTTCATGTACCAAGTTTAGCATTACATATACGATTAAATAGGCAGACGTACAGGAAATAATAACACTGCACAAATAGTTAACACAATAAAAATACAGTCACTCACTTTCCTCAAAAGAAAGGTGATAGTCCAAAAGAGATTCTGGCAAAAATGTGACCAAACACGAAGGCTTGCATGTCGTAATGCATCGCCAGAAGTAGGTAGGGCCATCTGTTAGCTAACTGCCAAATTATGTATTGCAAGAAAAGAGAGAAAACTATAAACCGTCGTCAAATATAAAAAGGAATCTAACCTAACTTTTCCAATTTCTGTGAAGTGTTAACCTGGTTAATGTAAAGCAACGATCTCCCAACAAAAGATGGCAGCACCATCTCCGTATATGTCTAATGTATTTTTATCGTTGCACGAAATTTCAAGGCTGCTCCTACAAATTCAAGCCTAGAGAGTCCAAACTTTCTGGGAAGAAAGTTCATAACCAATTCAAGAGTTCGATAGTCACAACAACAATCAAGCGATATCAACAATGATCTTTTGTTGGAGATCGTTGCTTTATATTAACCTTAAGATGCCTCCTTCGGAAGGTATCTACGGTGCGTGTGTTTTCATATTTTTAAAGATACTGGACGTTGAACAACGAAAATTTTGAAAAGCGGCCCCAATAATACTTTTAAATGTTTACCAAACAATTACCTGACGTTGTTCATTTTAGCTGAGAAATTAGAATAACCATACTGGATGACGTCATACACCTACGCAATTCTAAATTTCTCACCTAAAATGAACAATGCCAAAATGTCAGGTAGTTGTTTGATACACATTTAGAAGTATTATTGGGGGCCACTTTTCAAAATTTTTCATTGTTGCTTGTCATTTGTCCAGTATCTTTAAAAATTTGAAAACACACACCGAGGCTTCTTAAGGCTCAGTCGAAGTGAGTTTTCCCGCCTTTTTCATCAATTATTCAAGTTTCAGTAGAGGAAAACAGAAATTAACTTTCACGGAACAAAATTCGTTTCCTCCTTCAAGAATGAGTACAATTAGTATTCATTAAATGCTAGTAGTAACAGCAGGATTGTGTGCAGACACTTTTCGGACATTATTCTGTCCCAAAAGTGTCTGCACACAATCCTGAGTATCCTATCAATATTTTATTAAAACTAATTCTACTCATTATTGAAGAACGAAACGATCTTCGGTCTGTGAAAATTAATTTGTTTCCCTCTACTGAAATCTGAATAATTGACGTAAAACGAAAAAGGCGGGAAAACCCACTTCGACTGAGCCTTCTGAAAATACATACAAAGGAAAAAAATCTAACCTGACTTTACCTAACCAATTTTCGTGAATTCTGTAAAATATTAAAAAATGTAAAGTTAGTTTAAACAAAGAACATAACCGCGAGATGTTGATGGGAATCAAACCCAGGTCTCCCGACCAGTAGCCCAAACAGTACCCAATAGGGACTAATCGAAAACGGATCCTTTTTCACGGTCCTTTATCGTTCCCTCTAATCTCAATAGGTACTTCCAGTGCTCGAAATGAGACGATGTACGCCGGTATACCTTTCAATTTTATTCCGAGCACTGGGTACTTAAGCAGAGTATGTAGTTGACGGCGAGTGCAAAAGATGGCACTACGTACTAACAGGGATTTATTAAGATGCGTAAGCTCTAAAACAAAAAAATCTTATTTAAATCACAAGCATAGTTGAAACTGTTTGTGACAGTCTCAACATTTGAGTACATACTGTTTATTGAGTTAAAGCAATTATGATGTTTAAAAGACCGGTGGTTTGGTACATTACACGTCATCATAAAAGCATACCTAAAACAACTGAACAGAGTAATCATATGAAAAGTACAGTCAAAAACCTTCCGATACATTCAAATTCCCAAGCACCTCCCTTGCACTAACGATAGTACCACCGTCGGAGGCACCCTATCAGGGAAATTTTGGTAACATGCCGAAGCGCTGTAGTCGTAAAAGCCTCAAGCTATTTTTGCATTAGAAAATGTTCAACCTTTGAGGAAACTCTTCATGCGTAAACAGTCGCATGCATGGCTGCACGCTGTGCGACCCAACAAGCGTCTCCACGCTCAGGCTGTCTCATAGACCTCATAATAGATAGACTTA
>JAGDQP010058090.1:0-12619 GCA_022664845.1 Lepisma saccharinum
GTGTTACTATCATTATTCGAATTGTTATTAGTGTTGTTCGTGTTAGACATGTTATTACCATTATAAACACAAACAACAAACAAACACATCTGACGTCCTAACGAGAGAGGAAGTGTCTCTAACAAAATTTCAAGCAAATCATCTTCCTCATCATCACCGCATAGGTCTCTATTGGCCTTTGCCACACTCCAACCAGTCTACTGTTGATTTGTAATCGCTGCTCACAAATTTAACATTGTGCAAACGTCGAAGTTTCATTCTCTTTAACCATTCGTCACTGAATTGACTGAGGATATGATTTACAAAATCACTGTAAGTGTGTATTTGTGTTTTGATTTTGCTGTACCAGGCTAACGCTCTGCCAGTCAGGCGGATGGATGCTACGAGTAACCAGTCTGCATCAGATAGGCTCACGAGTTTGATGTTCTGTTCCAAACTCTTTAGGAACTCCTGAGGAATCTGACTCAGAACTTGACCTGAGAAAGTGGGAAAGTGAACTATGTCTCCAAGCTTGAGAGGCTTTTTCATCCCAACACTTGGCTCGGGATCTCTCATTTCAGTGGGCACATGTCCACTAATCTCAGTCAACCTCAAAGGTTCGCAACCCATCGATTGAGTACTATTACTACCTGACGGAAAGATGGAATGAGTCCTTTGGGGTCTCTGATTGACCGCACCTAAAGTTGAAGTACCTCCAAGGCTGGTAGGAGCCGCAAACCCAAACGGATACGGCCGTCCCCTGGTCATACCAAAAGTCCATGTATAGCTAATCGTAGTAGTAACATTTGAGTTGGTACTCACGGTAGCAACCAACTAAGTAGTCATTTTAGTGTCCCCTCGACCCACTGACACCACAAGAGATTACTTTCGACCACGGTATGGTGAAGTCTTTGTCAGCTTGCTGGACTTGAGTTTTCTTAGGCTCATCAGGCGATGAGAGGACCTGAGTTTCCGATAACTCGCTCCTGTGCGATATCATTTCATCTCTGAGGGATCGTATCTAAGAACCAAGTTCTCGAGACCTGGTCTCGCACATAGAAGTAGTCTCCTCAAGTTGCGTGTTTAGTCTGTGCTGTAATCTGACTACTGTATATATGCCTATATCTGATAAGAATTGTAGTAGAGATATTATCTATATGTAGATTACACAAGTGGTTAACTTAGACGGCTGTCATGATAGATTATGTTACCTTTAATTACATCTGAATATGTAATACTCAAATCTACACATCTTCTATCTACTACACATACATTACAGCGTTTCAGTGTCAAATGCCAAATGAATAGAAAACTCAGTATTTTGTTAAATAGCATTAGCAAGTTCTGAAAACAACTATTCAAAATGCGCTACAATAAACGTAACGCCAAGACATTCCAATTAGTCATACGGATTCAACATTGAACAATAGAGGATAGGTTCTCAGTTAAGGACTTCACTGCATAACATAAAGCAAAAGCATGCAAGAGGACAAAACAATTACACAACACACAACATTTACACATATCGTTTACCATCTTGTATTATTCTTTATTATCCTTTGTTTTCGTAACCAATTCCGTTACTCCATATTTCTTCGGTGTATACCTTAAACAACTTTATTTTGCTTATGTAAACTATAACCATATTGTCGAACTGAAAAGATTCTTAACAATATACACATACTTATCTTAACTAGAAACATCAAAGAATCGTTTAAATTTCATTGACTTTCTGGACCAAAACAATAACTATCACTGGATGGCAAACTTTATAAAAACTCATGTTGTCCCAAACAATCACCTGACGTCAACCCTACTATATGATATAATCACATTATGTGAGTCTGGAATTAGTCTTCTGGACTGAATACGCAACTTCTTCAGTGTGTTCTTCCAATACTTCAATGTTCGAAGTGACCTCATCTACTTTAACTATCATGGACGCTACATCGACGGTCAACTTGCCTACACTAGCATCTATACTTTATCTGAAATCATTGATTTTGCTTTTCATACAAGTTCAGTTGAACAAATCCTCCTCATCAGTTTATCTTCCAATAAAAGATTTGATTCGGATGAGGAAAGCTTAACCTCCAGTTTCGCTCCCAATTTCACCTCCAGTTTATTTTCCGAAAAGGAGAGTTTCTCTTCCAGTTTCGCCTCCAAGTTACCTATCTGGCTTGAAATGCCACCCAACAACTGAAAATGTCTTTGAAAATCATTTTTAGTAGGGAGGCCTCAGCGACACTGTCCTTTGAAGGATAATCAATGCTCACTTGTTCTCCACCTACAGGTATATCAGGTTCCTTGTCCTGACATTCTTTACCTTGCCAGTCAAGGCCAGATTCCGTCAAACGATCACGCTCACCACGAGATTTTTGTATGCAACTGCAATGGAACTTTCGAGCGCATTTACTGCAGCTTAACACTGGTTCCAAGGTGACAAAGTCACAGCAGCTCAAATTGTCCTCGTTACCGCGGCGCACCGTCAGCCATTTTGTCACTTGACATGAATTTATCTAGGCGAAACACACAAAAATAAATCAACACTGTAATATATTTATCATCTAACACAACATATTATATATATCATACATAAATAGCAGGGGATCGGTTAGCCATCATCAGATACGTAATGGTTAATCCCTCAAAATTCTCTCTCTAAGTCTGTTCACTTTACAGAGAAAACCTTACTTTAAACCAGATCAATGAAACTGAAACTGAAGTAGGTGTCTTCAAAAGAAAAGAA
Source organism: Lepisma saccharinum (assembly GCA_022664845.1). Lineage (NCBI taxonomy): Eukaryota > Metazoa > Arthropoda > Insecta > Zygentoma > Lepismatidae > Lepisma > Lepisma saccharinum. The sequence goes on from JAGDQP010058090.1 coordinate 2,729, forward strand.
AAGAAAAGAAGTCCGCACCTTCCAAAGGTTGGTTTTTTAGAGAATAGGCAAAACACACACAAAAAAATAGAAACAAGCAACGAGTACGCTTTTGACATCTCCTTACAAACACTACAAATAACAAGCCAACATGCACTTACATAGGCTTATTTCATGCCATGCTCCCCACAGTGCAAAACACAGATCAAAGTAGAAACATGCACATTCTAGACTGGGTTCTAAACCACGGACTGTACTATTCACCAGATGTTGTAAGAATAATTAAATCGAGGCGATTAAGGTGGACAGGCCATGTAGCTCGGATGGGTGGTTACATCCTGATTGGAAGACTGGATGTAAGGAGACCATTGGGAAGACCAAGACGTCGTTGGGATACAATATTAGAAGAGATATTTGAGAAGTAGGTGTTCGTGATGAAAACTGGCTTGATGTTACCCAAGATAAAATCCAATGGCGAGCCTTTGTTACTGCGGCGATGAACTTGCGAGTTCCATAAGCCATAGAGTTAGTTAGTTAGTTAGGTATACATTCTACACTTGGGACCAGGTAAATTAAATTTCCACAATTACCGAAGCATTACATTTCTTTTTACGAAAAGATTAACTTACAAATATAACAACCGGGCAGCAATTTACTTTAATACTTCAATATACAGTTGTCAAACATTTCGTATGTATTTTTCATCTTTGTACTTAATACAACCTAACCTCCAATTTGATAATACAGTCGAGACATACTATAGTTGGGTTAGGTGTAGCTGTACAGAATTAATTTCTATATGCAAACTGGCTAAAGTTAGCGAAAACAACGGAGGAGTTTTGAACTTTGTCGGTAACCGGAATAAAATATTGCGAATCGTTAAAGTCTACTAAGATGGGCATACTAAGATGGGCATACTAAGATGGGCATACTATAGATATTTCGTGCAATTTAAAACATAATAGTTCCGAAAGAAGCAAACAAAATTCTGAGTGCAAAAAGAACGTGCATTCGAAAGGTAGTATCAACTATAGTACAGTGCAAGTTGTAATTTTCAACACATTCGAACCAATATTAAAGTGCTGTAATATCGATATCTAAACATATGTGAAACAGACTTGGGTTTCAGAGAGATAAAGAGGAATTTTAAGACATTAACGATATATTACCTGATAGTAAAACCGACCCCCGGCGCCTGCCAAATTAAGCTGACATCACCACTTCGCATGCTTCCACAAAAACAAAAAATCACTAACATGCCGAAAGCCCACTTAATCACTTTAACACTGAAGAAAAAGGGGCTTAGAACCGCAAATGATATATTTATTCATTTATGTAGTGACAACACAACATGCAATGACCTAATTATAGCGTTGAGATTTACAAAGTAGTTGTACAGAGTTTATTGACAATGGCATCGCTAAATTCTTTCGGCGACATATAGTATACGTTGAGATCATTGTAAACTGTTGACCTCATCAAGATATTGGTTCTACTCTTTTTGCAGTGGAAGACACAAGTATTATTAACGCGTTTTAGATGATGGGATACGAAACTGTAATTTTGAAAATAAATCTATATCATCTTACTTATTTTGAACAATTTTTTGAAGAAATAACAGATCAGCAATATTGCGCCTTTGTTCCAAACTTTGAATATTAAAGTTCTTAATGACTGCATTGTAACTATCATAAGCAGGATAGGTTCGAAAAGTCAGGAATTTAAGAAATTTCGATTGGATTTTCGCTGATTGTTGGCAATGTTTCAATTGATATGGATTCTAAAAGGAAGAAGCATATTCCACCTTGGAGCGAATATAAGCATAGTATTTTTTTTTCAATGTTGATGTATTGTTGAACTCTCTACCCGTCCTAATTTCGAATCCTAATAACTTTAAGGCTTCATTTCTTATATTTCTTATATATGATAAAAGTCAATTTCGAGTCAAAACTGACACAAAGATCCTTAACTACAGCAGGTTTGTTTAGTACTATTTTATTAATGGAACAATCAAATTGGTGAGTGGTTTTATTTCTATGAAATGATAATACTTTACATTTACTTATGTTGACTCCAAGGTGATTAAACCAATTTGCAATATTATCTAAGATTTGCTGAATTCTTATGTAGTCACTGATAGAGTTGAATTTTGTATATATTTTGAAGCCGTCTGCAAATAACAATTTTTCATTATCAGGCACATAATCAGGAAGGTCATTAGCCAACAAGAGGAATAATTATGGTCCTAGGTTCGAACCTTGAGGAACTCCTGAGAGTGCAGAATATTCATATAATTTGTATTCTTTATAGACAACTGATTACTTGTGATTTGTTAAGTACGAATAGAGAAGCATAATCACAGTGGGTGAGAAGTGATAGTAATTTAATTTTTCCAGTAATATATTGTGATTAACTCTGTCAAATGCTTTCTCAAACATCAATATCACATCAACTTGTTTGCCTTCATCCAACGAATTTGCTGTGTAGTCCGTAAGAACTGCTAAGTTTGTTACCGTGGATTTCTGAGAAACAAAGCCGTGCTGCTTAGTTGAGATAACTGGTTGAATATGATTACTAATTCTCTTGGATAAGATCTGTTCGAATACTTTTGCAGAAGCTAATAATATTACAATTGGCCTGAAGTCATTAATGTCTCTACTATTATTATATTTTAGATAGGACAAATCAGGGCAGATTTCCATTTGTCGAGGAAAGTACATGTTTTTAGGGATAAGTTAAATGCTATCAATAGGGGATATTTAAATATATCAACACATACCTTAACTATATATAAGGGTATACCATCAGAACCACCTGTCGCCTTCAATTTTAAATTTCTGATAGCATTTTCAACTTCCTTTAGTTGAATTTGGTCAATGCAAAGTGTCCCTATTTCATCATTTCTATTACTTACAGCATTACAATTAAGATTATTATATGGGTGAGAGAAGGATATAAATACCGATTGAAAATACTGAGCGAATGCATTCCCTATCTCATCATTGCTAGACAACTTCTGACCTTTAAATCTTAATACATTTGGCATATATTTTATAATTATTTAAGAAAAACGAGAAAACCTACTGCACACCACATATACCACAACAAGTCACCTCACACACTGACGGACTTCATAAATTCTCCTCGTGGCACACTTCCAGGGGCATCCATTTTGGACGATGCAAACCGCCAACTGCAGAAATTCAATTCTCAGCTCCTATCATGAAGAATTTGGGAGAAAACAACTACCAAAATTGATATCATCCAACAGGAGATGCTGCCTTATGAATTAATAAACTTTTCAAACATGGGCTGCAATTTACTTTTATATAATTTTCGGTGGCAGCATATATTTTGTGCAGCTTCTTCTACTCAGCTACCATAGTTGCACTACTGACTGGACTCAGCCAATCAGAAAAAAGAATCAAATCAGACAACCGGGAAAGGAACGGGGTGTGGCTTAACCACCAAAATTCCAACGAAAATAAAACGACAATAAGATTTTTAATTTGTTTTTGAAGATTTTAAACGAAATAAAAGTTGTTTAAGAAATAAGGCAATATGCATATGCAAAGAAATATTTTAGTAATAAAATGAAGAAACAATAAAAATGAAATCCCGCCAATCAAAATGAGAGGAATAATTTTACTGGCTCGGCTTCTTTGATATGTGGACAATAAACACTTTGAAGTTGTCGAAGACAAAAAGTATAACAGATAAAACACGAAAAAAAGAAAAGAAGACACAGAAAAGGGGGAGAGGGTAGGACATACGAGAAAAGAAATAGTAAGAATATCCATAAGTAATTTAGGGTAGTTAATGAAATAAATGAAATCGATGAACACGAAAAGTTGAGTGTATCCTTAATGTAGTTTCTTGATGTAGGCACAAGAATCTTATGAAGGTTTATTTTTCCTACAGCATTATATGTTACGTGGCTGGGAAAGAACCCAAACCTTAAATAAATATACTACAAACTTCATGCTGTATCGATTACATAAAAAGATTGCGTAACAATTTTTAAAACTTAAAATAACTTTCCCCATTCTGTTAGATTAGCACTTATAACGTAAACAGCGGTGACATTTGATGAAAAAAGTGCATTTGAAAGTGTACCTTGTAATTCTCTAAACAAGTAAATTATAGATGGTGAGAATTATTATCTATCATATCAATGTTAGATAAGCAATCGAAAGCAGTGACAAATGTCTATAAAGAGTACTATTTTTGTAGTTATTTGCTTCTCCTTTTATGTGCTAAGAAATGAGATTATAAACAAATTAAAGTAACTATAAACTCATTGTGTGAAAGATTACCATCTACAAAACATATTACATGTGTTCAAGTTTTATTATTAATTATCATCTTGATATAAAACTGGAAATAACTATTGTCCTCAGTCATGAGATAGTAACTGTCGATAGGACAAACTTACACCGCATTCTAGTTCACATTTGGACTAATAATATATTTTTGTGCACACGAAAAGAATGGTTTCAAATTATCTTACTTTCAAATTATTATTAAACTATATTTTCCCTTTAATTATAGGTTGTTTATCATGTAAGACATTAAGATACTAATAAATTACTAAATATTTGCTAGTACAACAGGAAAGACTGCGTGTGGAGTAGCGCTGACACACTGTAATGTGCAATACTATCAAACAGAGATACATTAAAATCAAGTTGTTAGGTGAGTTTTGCCTAGTAAAATTAACTAAAACTATTAGTGTTAAAATGTTCAAGCTTTGAAGAGCTACTTCTCTTCTACAGGGATTTTGATCGTACAAAATCTGAATTTTACTGGCACTGTTGACTTGCTTGCAGCAGTTTCTTTAATGTACTGAGATCATTTTATTTGCTTTATTTATATGTATATGAATTTAAAATCAGGTTTAAATTGTAATATATTAACATACTTATGGAGTGCTTAAAAATTAACATCTATCCCAGGCTTCTGAAAAGCATTTACTTTAATAAATAGTAGTTCATTTAAAAGTATTCACGGTCAACTAATTTGCTTAGGGAACATAAATCGCATTCCTAATATGATCTAGCCGAAAACGAAGCTTAGATTTTATCATAACAACTTGTGTTTTATGGCTGGATTTACAACCGTCTCTGACCTACAGGGAGAAAAATGTTTGTCTGCGCTTCATAAAATATATTTTTCCGAAGGTCCACGGTTCGAATCCCGGCTGGAGTATGGATGTTCGTGATTGCGGATATTAATGAGAACGTGACAGGCCGAAGTCTAAACTTACTAGTCCATACAAAATCACGAAGAACGGTAGTTCTTCGAGTGATGCTAAGCAACGAGTCTTTTAGCGGCACTCACATATAAACAGTTAATTTCGGATCTAGCAAACTATAATCCCGATTTTGATGCTTGAAGTTACATTTGAAAGCCCTTTGCCATACTAATACACATAAAAGAAGATCGGTAGGACCTCCCTGAGACCCCCTTAGAGCTGTTTAAAAAAAATCAGAATTTCATATTTCTGAGAATAGTATTTACCACAGACCATATAGGCGGACGAAGCTTGCGGAATCGTAATCTACTTTTCAATGCCTTTCAAACGGTGTATCACATCAAAATCAGTGAAAGGATTCAAAGGCCGATTCAAAAGTCCATTCGACCTTTTCAGCCCAATCATATAATTTTGACATATGACAGAAAAGGGCCTCCGTCCTTCTGTCTTTCTTTCTTGTTTAGCCTAAAGTGGTTGAACCCGGAGGTTTTGGGGGTCAATTGCGGGCCCCAACAAGTTGGAGCAAATCGAAGCTTATTTTGTTGATAGGAGTTACCGTTTTCGAGATACGGCCCAAAATCTGTTTTTTTGTATGAAGACTATGCATATTGATTTAATAGGCAGCCTTACAAAATAACTGATGTCAGTATAAAAGCCCCTTCGGGGTAAAGACAAGAATGACGTAAGAATTCTTATCAGAAAAGGAATGATATCAATTTTGCGCTTTACTTTCTTTGTTCCACTATGGCGAAACGATACTAAATATCCTAATTTTATTACAAAGGAAACACTTCCGTCATAGTAACACAAAGAAAGTAACTCGCAAAGTGGAAATCACTTCTTTTGAGAGTAGAATTCTTGCGTCACCCTTGTCTTTACCCGGAAAAGGATTTTATATATTTTTTTTTAAATAGGGCACAAGCAATATTTTTTTTTTTAGATAAAAGTCTATGAAAACGAATTTGCTTTGCTCAATTAAGGAAAATTATAATAGAGCAAAGAAGACCTGAACACGGGTCGTCCAGTCGACGCCTTACCTACCAGGCCACAACGGTTGGTAGTTGAAAATAAGCTAAATTCTGCTCATATAGAGGAACTGTTAAAACTTAAAATTTCCAAGATCGTATATACATGGAACAATTTTACTGTACCACAAGGCCTTTTGCAAATTTAATAAAAATAGCCAATATTGCATTAAAATATTTCTTAGCATGCTACGTCAATAACCAGGGTAACAAATGCGTTTTAAAACTCAAAAGTCAGAATCAGCTTTATTTTCTAAGATCCTTGTTTATTCCAAACTCATTTACAGTATTTCTATGTTACTCATTCGTTTGCCAGAATAACATGAGGTCTTCGGAAATAAGTAAGATTCTAATCACAACAAAATAATATAGAATGATTAACTGAAGTTCTAAATTCTGAACTGACAAACAATAATATTCCACTTTGTAATATTTGTTTAGAATTATTAAAGTTTATTTTACCTTGGCTTTTCATATACTATGAAAGAATGCAGCAGGGAAACGTGTTGCGCCTTAGCGTTATAGATAGCGTGCCTGCTGCCAAAACACTGGAACCTCGGTTATATTCGTTCTCAGGATAGTGATCCTGTTTTTTATCATTTAAACAAAGTGTTGTTTTTGTCCTTTTCTACCCAATATTTTGGCAACCTCTAACAAACATATTGTCGGTTTAATCCCTAATGGTCAGTCCATGCTTGACCTGTTTAAAAAATTATTTTTTGATATTTATATTCCTTACACGCGAATAGTTGAAAACTGGTAGTCTTTTATTGCTATCCCCACCCATTAACTAATGGTGATGATTTTTGTGTTTCGGCGCATGCCAAAAATTGTGTTTGCTAACGTTTGCGGAAAATGTAATCGTTGGAAACTAGTTTATTACAGGACATTAAAATAAACATTTAAAGTCTGCTTGATAGTTTTAGTCCTCTGCATGAAAAGGCTAGACCGTAATCAAACTGGTCAAAATGATATCCAAGTGTGGTTGTCCAAATAGAAATAAAATCCAATTTTGCTTTTTCGAATTAGCCAAATTGGTGGGAAGGAATTCAGTATCAAAGTTGGATAATTTTTGAAAATCCATACATTCGTATTTTATGCATATTAAAGATCTAATATCTCTGGTGGGACAAAATAAAAAAAATCTACTGTATAAATTTCAACTTTGGTATTTAGGTTTAAAAGGAGTTACAAATTTGCAAAATGCGGATGAATAATGGTCTTGCACGCTTTGGTAACTCGTACAGAGAATGGTTGTTAAGAGAAATACACATTACTTCTACCAGAATTACGAGGAATGATCTACTAGTGTAATGATAGTGTTATATGCTTACGTTATAAGATATACGGACAGCAGCTGTAGAAGCATTTTACACAAATATATAAAGTGACAACGTTTTAATAACGATTTGTTTCTGAATAGGAAATGAAAAAGACAGAGGGTTTTATATACTTACGTTATAAGATATACGGATAGCTGTAGAAGCATTTTATACAAATATAGAAAAGTAATAACATTTTACAAACGATTTGGCTGTGAAAAGGAAATTAAAATAGACAGAGGAGTGGTAATGAGGAGCAGCCATGTTGCCAACTGAACACCTGGTATATATAAAATAAGCTTTTCAGGATATTTCAGGCCCATAACCAATTATACGTATTCACATGCGTTGGGACCTCAGTTCGATCCCGTATCGTACCATGTAGGTTTTGTGGAAGACAAGCACCGTTTTCTGGCAGTACTCCCGTTTCCTCCTGCTGTCTTAATTCCACCAATTCTCCCAATATCATCCATTCGCTTGTGCCAAATTTGCCTAAAGGCCTTAAAATTAAAATAAAAACATTACGTATTCACACTTTTTTGGCATTCTGCTACCAAAGCGCGCACGAAAATTATTCATCCATACTTTGCAAATAGCCTAGCAGGGTAGGAGGGTGAAAAGTGCCTTGGGAGAAATCATGATAAACAATACTACCACATTCAGCATAAAAAATGATTGATCTCCACCAAATTTCAGCTCAAGAGATGCTAACCTAACCTCAAAATAAATTAGAGTGTGTTTTTTTGGTAGTTTAGTGATATCTCGGTTGGATTTGCACCTACGATGACCTTCTTTTTTAAAATTGAAAATCTTTTTCAAGCTCTACAAGATGGTAATTGTTTTATTTATGCTGGCGCCAAATTCAAATTTTTAGAGGTTAGAAAATTTGAAAATTTAATTTTAAAAACCAAGACAACAGTTGACTTAAAAAAATATGTGATGTATTTTTAGTGGTTCTATAGCCATGAGTTGTTTTAAAGGTGTTTTAAAGTGGTAGAACATAACCAAAAAATAAGACACGTGGTCGAGGTTCTTACGTATAACACATGAACTGTAAATACAAGTTCTAAAGCGCCGTTTGCAGGTTGCCTTCGTAGACGACTAGTCAAGACGTCAGGTTCTTGAGTGAGAGGTGCCGGGTTCGAGTCCCGCGCGAAACAACACTTTTTCTTCTTTCTATTTCAAAATATATTTTTGATATGTTCATATTTATTATTTAATAATTGCTAGGAAGTATATAAATAACTGATTGTTACTGAAAGCTAGGATATATCTGGATATCTGGAAAATCAGCCGGATGATTTTCTTTTAAATCATGCATGAACATTTGTTTTTTTCTTTTTAATACGAATGGTTTATTTAAAGAATATCTTTACAAAGTTTTTTTTTTTATTACGTCTTTCTCGATCGTGCAAATGAACATCACAGAGATTGGGATAAGATAAAAATAAAATAAATGTTATGTGTACCAAGTAACAGGTAGAAGAGAATGTTAACAGCACTTTTATGTATGCCCACCGCTAACCGGAAGCTGCGGCCCACCGCTCCGCCGCCCAGCTCCTTTCGGATGCACCGTTCCTCCTTGCACACCTCGCTCGGTGTGCGTCCAGACACATCCTAGCTTTCAGTAGCAATCAGTTATTTATATACATCTTAGCAATTATTAAATAATAAATATGAGCATATAAAATATATTTTGAAAGGACAAAAGAAGAAAAAGTGTCGTCTCGGGGTCTTTCACTTAAGAAGTCGATGTCCTGACCAGTCGTCCACGAAGGTGGCCTGGCAAACGGTGCTTTCGAACTTGTATTTACAGTGCATGTATTACGTAAGAAGCCCGGTCACATGTCTCTGATTTTGTTCTGTTCTACCACATTAAAGCATCTGAAAGAAATTGTGGTTATAGAACCATTAAAAATTCATAACATATATTTTATTCAAGCGAACTGTTTTAGTCTTTTTTTTAAACTCAATGTTCAATTTTTCTAACCTCTCTAAAAATTTGAATTTGGGGCCAACATAACAATTATCATCTTGTAGAGCTTGGAAAAATCTTAAATTAAAAAAAGGAAGTGCAAATCCGACCGCGATATCGCTAAACTAACAAAAATAAAAAAAAAAACCTCTAATTTATTTTGAGTTTAGGATAGAATCTTTTGAGCTGAAATTTGGTGGAGATCCATCCATATTTTGACTTGACGTTAACCAGCGACGTGAACTAGGGCACCGGTCACGCCCACCTCGCGAAAAGTACCGAAGCTTGTCGAGTGAGTAGTCGTCTGCATGCCGAAGGATGACCACGAAACAAATT
>JAGDQP010058092.1:0-12619 GCA_022664845.1 Lepisma saccharinum
GGAATTGTTTATTTGGTTGATGGCATTTTCTTGAACATTATAGTATTTTTTTAATTCCTATGTTTTACTTGTAAATTTGAATTTAAAACTGATAAGATATCTGCATCAACAAACAATTTCGTTTTGAATTTCACAGTACAATCGTAAACACTTAGTTGATATATATGTGCAAGGATACAGACACTGATCATTGAACCTAATCTGCTTATTGTATATCATCACCTTGGAAACAGAAGGTACTATGTCCACTTCAGCTTCTTTTGAGATAAACAGTTTTAAATTTTGAAGTTCCATTTAAAGTCTGTCTAAATGCATTTTATTTTTAACATTTCTTTCCACTTGGAGATCATTTTTTGAGATCATATTTTTGGGATTCATGCCCTTGAGTATAAGGATTCTGGCTGCAGTGTTCACTCCATTTTGCCAAAAAGTGGACATAATGCCTTCTGGTTCCAAGGTGACAATATTTCTACGGATAGTTCATAATTATCGAATATCTCGAATACGTATTTAAACTATAAATTTTTATTCTCCAAATATCTTTAGTCCATTCTCAAGTCAGGAATAAAGCTTCTAACAGTGCTGTACATGTTCTTATCCTCGTGAGTAGCAAAGAGTCCTTTTTAATATTCCATTTGGTTAAATATAGCGACGATAGGATACACATGATGAGTATAAGGAAAGAAGCGGGCTGTCTATTTTTTAAAATTGAGTTTGCACTGGTAACAATACTATGTAATGACAGCTAACTGTTAGGAAGTGTTCAATCCAAAAGCGCAAATAATCTACAAGTTAGAACTGTTCTTAGAGTTATAAATACATTAGAGTGAATAGGAAAGTTAAACTTTTACGAGCAATCACCGGTCATGAACATCCTTTTTCTTTCCATGTACTCTTCGTATACTATTTACTTAAATTATTACTTAAGTTTATTTACCGACACTACATTGAATTTTACATATTAGGATGCTTCATAATTACACTTATGTATTGTAAATTGTAGATTCAGTTTATCATTGCTAAGGTAAAACAGCATATAAATTATATTTATTTTCAGATTTACCTGTGCCTGATAACTACACTCTTTTGTCATCTTTTGGATATTACTACATTCATAAAAAGAGAGTCGATTGGGCTACTGCAGGTATTATTTGTGATCAGGAAGGAGCACATTTGGCCGTGATAAACTCCAAGGCTGAGGCTAAAGCAGTTGTAAATGTACTGCCTTGCGATGGGTCATATTTTTTTCATATTGGAGTTTATGATCCTGAACAAAATGGATTGTTCAGGACAATTTTTGGTATGTAAATAACTTTAGATCTTGTATTCTTACAGGATTTTTATAAGCTCTTGCAACCCATGAGCAAACAAATATATCTTTAATGAGTGTTAAACGTTACCATTGCTTTACCTCTCATACAGCTTAACGCTTTGGGTTATGTTATCGAGACGAGCGTTTTCCGCTCATCCAATCAATTTTATCGGATTTTATCTTCATCATGGTATATGCAAAATAAATGCAAATTTTCACTCAATAACTCATTCGCAATACTGGATGATAATCTGAAGTGTGGCCCTACAAGTTGATGGATGTCGCACCACTTTCAGACACCAACTTCAAGTAATTAATATAGTGGATATTGTACACTATCCATTGTCATGAGAAGGACGATGAATAGTTCACTGACTTCGGATAGATACAGAGGACGCTGCAGAGGTTCTTTTTCCACTCACCGATGGAATCTTGACAGGTTTTTCAGTTTTTCTTACTTCTAATCCTGCAAAAGGCATGATCGTGTTTCTAATACATGCACTGGTCGATACTTTTCATAGTCTTATTTCTGGATGTGTGCTTAGAAATAGACGCAATTCAGCATATATCCAACGGCCTTCGACAGAGATGCGTGTCATCTTACCTTGATATAAACAATTTAAATATAGTAACTCTGTGTATATATTGAACGAGACAAACTTTCTACGAGTTTAGGAGTTTCGTACAAAGCAAGCAATTTTCTAAGTTCCATGTGTACCATTTCTGGTTACGTCCGCGTGAATTTCCAGTCGGGTCAGACAATTTTGGATAGCTTTAATTTGGGGTTGGCGAAAAAACGCTACCATACATTTCTACAGTACAAGATGCTTTATTTCATTCTTGCATCCGTCCCTAAAGTTCAATATTGTCTGTATAGTTTAGAAATTGAAAAAAAAGAATAGTGAATACTGAAATATTCGTAAATAGATAAATATAGAATGGTAGAGCAAATTCTATTCTTTCCTCACTTTAGCTTAAAATAATATTTAATTGTTCATATACCAAATGAATCAAACAACAAGCCGAATGGGAGAAAGAGTTGAAATGTCGAAAATAAATTATATATCCCTTTCTACTTGTCTGCCTTCTTCACGTAATAAAAAAAAATCGAATCTCATGCTGTATGAATTTCACCAGGGACATGCAGCCAGCGCAGCGGCACGAGAAATCAATGCTGTATATAGTCAGGGTACTGTGGATGTGCGAAAGTGCCAGAGGTTTGGGTCCGGGGACACCAGCTTCATGATGAACCACGAAAAGGGAGACCTGTGAAGTTGGACAGCGATGCTCTGGAAGCAGCGTTGGAGCCAATTCCAATTCAAACTGTTGAAGAACTGGTCAGCGAACTCCAAGTCACCCATTCTACAGTTCATCGCCATGTGCAGGACCTTGGGTACATGTCTAAACTCGGAAAATGGGTATACTATGCCTTAACGCCTCAACAGAAGCAGCAGCGAGTTGAAATCTGTAGTTCCCTCCTCACCCGTCAAAGACTGAGCCATTTCTCGACAGAATGGTGACAGGTGATGAAAAGTGGGTCCTCTATCATTACATTACACGCAAACGCCAGTGGATATCTAAAGGGCGCCGAAGGAACTGTGCCAAAACAAGATGTCCACCTCTGCAAAATGATGTTGAGTGTTTGGTGGAATATCCGTGAGATAATCTATTTTGAGCTCTTGCCACGTAACCAGACCAACAATCCAGATGTCTACTTTCAGCAACTTGAACCCATACGTACTGTTGGAGTAACGTACTGCTTTGGTTAACAGCAAGGGTGTTCACATCCACGGTGATAACACCCACACACGGCAAGAAGGACCTGTGCTAAGCTCGAGGACTGTGGCTGGGAGAAACTCCCCCACTCGACGTTTTCACCAGATCTTGCACCAACAGACTACTTTCTTTTTCGCAGTCTTCAACCCACCTTTTCAGGAAAGCACTGCAAAATCAGGATAACGTGCGACGAACATTGACCGAGTTCTGTGCCCCCTAAACCGGTGGCTTCTTTCAGCGGGGCATTCAACAACTGGTTGACAGGTGACAAAGTGTTGTGAAGTCCGATGAAGACTATAACGGTAGTGTTCCAGGTAAGTTATCATTCTTTTCCTCACAGTGCAAAAATACGATATTAGTTATGGGATAAGCTGATAGTTTGAAGAACTATTAACAATATATATCATTTCATTGAACGTTTTATAAAAGAAATTTACTTTTGTTTGCACATACGCCTCAATTATACTCAGAAATGGTTTAATGATCATGTTTGTGTAAAAAGTGTACCACGGTGTATGTTAGTAGTGAAGAAAGCATGATATTATGTATTGAAGATTACATTCTTTAAGCTTATATCTATTGGTATCTTAATTTCCAAACGATAGCTATCGTGAGTATATACTCGCGGAAGTAGCTATTACACATTTTTTTGGAGCGGAAACTCTGCTAAATTTCTCTCCCTTTAGGCAGGAAATAATAAAGAATCGGATCATCTTCGTGGCCACGAGAGAATAATATAATATTTACATAACAAGAACTGCTGAGCGACGGCATCGTAATATACGTGTTCGGCAGAAGCAACGAATCATTTATCGAAGACAGGAGCATAACGTTGCAACTAATTTGTATTTATTTTGTGAGATATATTTAATATTTGAAAGTGGACACAAAATAGTTGGTAGGCCGTGTTACAAATGTTCCCTTAGATGTGCAAGAGTTAAGCATACTTATTAAAGGAGTTCTAAAAGATGTTACTTTTTTCTCATTAACGCCTATTGAATGTTTATTTTCTGAGAGTAGTGCAATCAGGTTGCGTTGTGACTGACTAAGACATCACAGCTAATTAACATTCAGTTTATTGTTTCACATCTCGAAATTTATTATAATAGAAATTTGCTTTCTATACGCTTATGAATAGCAAGCTTTCTCCCTAGATAATTAGTTATAGCCTATCACACGAAAACGTCAGAAATTTTAATCCTGTATTCATATACTTACATTATGTAACTCTCCATAAAGATTGTATATACTTGAAGATCGTATAATATTTCAAAACATCTAATATGAATCTTAAATAAATATTTGGTTATAATATTACTTCTTCTTATTCAGGCCAACCTTTCAACGAAACAGGCTACATTTTGTGGGATGTCGGTGAGCCAAGCGATGTCGAAGTCTCACACTGCATCTCAATGCAATTAGATGGATCAGTGACTAATATTTATTGTGGTTTGGAAAGTAATTTTATCTGCAAATACAACATATCAGGTAAAGTAGAAGCAGGTGGTTTAAAATATGCACGGAAACCATGTGACAGCTTGAGTAGATCTCACTGTAACAGTTTTGAACATGTTTTGGGTAATAAATAATAGTAGATTAGAGTTCTTGCATTGACCATGTAGTCTCCTAATTAAATAGAACGAAAATACAGAAACATGGAAGAATATGGAAAGTTAGCAGTTATGAATGTCAAGCTTATTTGGAGTAAATTAAACCAACACCTTCTCCATGCACGAAAATAATGAAGTATTGGTAAATCAACTTCCCGATATCTAATGCCACAAAGAATGTAGTACTGACTAATATAATATTTTAGAGTTAGATATAATTCTAAATGAATAGTGTTATCAACATGGAAGTATGATTCGTTATCATTTCAACCATAATAGGAGACTATACATATTTATTAAACGATTTCTGCAGCCTAATATGCACTCTAAGAAAAAAGGACAGATTTAGCAGAGTTAATACGGTATATTGCAAAAATGTGTATAGCAGCTTTCTTCAACAGCAAACTATCGTAGCTTCTTGAAGGGAGTTCTTCAAGGTACCTCGAACAGAGTCGCTAAATCAGATTATGTATGAGTCTAGGCTTTGCTTGTAAGACTGCATGAAGACATAATAGCTCTTTTAAAATGAAAGCGGATATTCTTTAAGTAGAACAAAACAGTGAAAAAATATTGTCTTACCATAGAGGTACCCGAACCTGATACTCCTACTTGTGAGTGAGACCCGGTTTCAGTAGAAAAGAGCTTCAAGAGTTCTGAAAATGTTAGCTACTGATGCCATATTTCCGCGCTAGCGGGTCCTAAAGTTAAAAAAAACTCTCAGAATGATAACGTCGACACACTTCGTGCTGAAATCACGGTTCTTGACGCACAGCGTTTGTGGGGAAATGGTACAGCGTTCGCTTGTTTTGCGAAAGGTTCTTGGTTTGAGTCCTGTTCATATTTTTTGATTCAGTCTTCCCGGTCATTTGTCTTTATTTGCTGCCTCAATGCGTTTGAGTTGTTGGCAATAAACATCAACACTGATAGTTAGTTACATTTCTGTTAAGCAATTCCCAGTACACGGAGACACGCTTCTGTTACCAGACTCTTAACATTGTCTTGTGTCGATGGCCACTATCTTTTGTATGGAGAGTTGTTTTTCTGTGGGAGCTCCTTTCTTCCTTTCCTTTCTTTACTTACTTGATATTGAAATGAGGGAACAGTTTCTCGACACAATGGCAACCCTGGACAGCCATGATTGACGTTGTTATTGAGCTTACCGATAACGAGCACAAATGGCCAGCCGCTGATTTCCAATGTTTTTGCTTAAAACTTACGATATCCACACACTCAATTTCTGACCCTTTCCAATGGATCGCAAATATCGCACTGTGGTTGACTGGTCAACATTTATTACAGTGCCAATTCTCTGGTTCACTTACGTGAATCATCAGAAATCAACGAGTATAAACGATGTCCATCAAAGCCCGATGTTCTTCCTGAATGTGAAATATCACCCAGAACAATTTGGCCCAATTTTAAACGGTTAACCAATTCCTTGCCATACTTTCTCCGGTTGTTTTCTCCGCGCACACAGCCACCGTTACTGCTTTTCGTCCTTTGTTAATCTCTAGTGGAAACTTAGTTTTCGGTGCTTGTCTTTCTTTGCTTGACACTCCATCTTCTAAGGTTCACAAATTACAATAATTTCCTTAAAATTTGAAGACGTATTCACAAGCATAACATTACTACTCCAAATTACAAATAAGAAGCAATGCATATACTTCTAGCAACCCCAGTTTCATCGGGCCAGAAATAAACGCTAGGAATTTATCCATCAATATAGTATAAAACATGCATTAGTCGCATTCATACCAAATCCTTCATAAACCTAAAAGTTCCTTTACTCTAATAGATGGGGCCAGGTGGTGAATTTCTTCTCAGAAAAGAAGGAGAGGGAACACTACTTAGGTTGATTGTTTCTAGATTCGCAGGGAGTGAAATGTTTTTAGGTATTTGTAGTTTATTTTATTTATAGTCTATACTTCAATCTAAAGCCAAAGACACATTTTAATCTTGTATCGTTCATCCATGAGTGATGACTGGAGAAAGTGGTAGAGCATATCGCTGCCCTCATCAACTAATTCATGTGTTATCCTAGCAATATCCTTGCGACATTGAGATCAATGATCTTAAATTCTTTAATCAGTTAAAGAAGTTTAATTGTGATATTTTATCAATTTTGGAATATTTTTTTTAATAGTTTGTTTAATTAAAATCAAACTTCTTTATTGGCTGGAACTTTTGTCATTTACATTTTTGCTGCACAGAAATAATTTTGCTAATATAGGTTTGCAAACCAACAGGTTTCACTATTATCGTAACTAATGTATTTTACACATGTGAAAACTCTCTCGTGCTAGCTACGAAAGTTTTGTTTAAGTGCAGTGGAAAATAACAGTAACACACTAATGCATGTTAATATCGAAGTTCTCAGAATGTGTATAGTTTAAATTCTGTATACTTAAAACATTATAATTCGTTGAAAATACATATTAATGAAATTTTGGACATTTCAGATAGAAGCTAATAATAATAATTATATTTCACAGCCATAGTCAATCCACTATTGCATGAGGCCTATTCCGGAGGGAGGAGGTGGTCTGTTGCTCGCACGCTGACCAGGCGGCTTGGGAGAGGAGAGCCGAAGCTCTCAACTGTGATCGCCACTGTCTTTTGTTCACAGCAGCTCCCCAGTTGTCCACACGATGCTGGGTCAACACCGAAATTTTGAGCTCCCAGCGGGAATCGAACGCGGGACCGCTCGCGCCGAAGTCGAGCGCGCTACCGGCTAGGCTACGTAGGATTCTAAATCGTTTATATTTGAAAGCTTTCGTTTTAAATCTCTTTGATATTATTATGCTAAGATAGATAATGTCGAACCTATAGTTAAATTTTCAACATGTTCAGTTATTAATTAATAGTATTAGGTACTATTCTCGTGTCAACTTCAGAATTCTTCTGTAACCAGTTGAATATGTGTTTATTTTCAGGAAATAACAGCGCCGAAATTGAGGATAAAGTAGAAATGAGTCAAGGTAAGAAGATGAGTGAGAACTTTGTATTCATGAGAAAAGACAATAATTTATTAATTGAACGATTTATGAGATGCTCTTGGACTATGATGCTTAATGAATTGATATTTTTGGTATAAACACAGGAAATTGATTAGATTTATTTACATCTGTAGAATAAATTATATTATATAAAGACATATATAAGTTGTTTATCAATTTCGTATGTTGATAAAATGCAGATAATAACAAGGAATCTACTCAATTAGGAACGTTTAGACCCGACTAAAAACATGCGTATAATATAAATCATTGATCACAGAAAAATGAAGGGAGTATTTCCATGCAAAGCTGTTCGTCTGACTTGAAATGATATTTGAATATTCTTATTTAGAAAACGTGCAAAGTTTATAAATAAATCTTAAAATACGAACATTATTTAAAATTAGCATGTAACAGGACATTGTTTAATCTATATATAATAGGAAGAGTTACAAATATTGGGGATGCATCTAGCTAATCTTAATCAAGCAGATTGAAAATAATTTTCTTCAGTACCTGAGAATTCAGGGGCGCTTTCGCATAGAAAAACCTGTCTTTGTCAGGAGAGCTGTTTTTTTTATAAAAAAAATACTCCCTATATAAGCATATTGAAAACTCGTATTTCAACATCTATTTACTGTTATATTTATAAATTTTAGCTTGATTCTGATAATGTCATTCTATTCTCATATCCCCGAAACCATTAAAATATGGTAAAAGCATAAAATCGACAAAATGTATATATTATTTTTTGTGAAAACGACCCTCAGTTATCATTTAACCGATTGTTGTAAGACTGGTGACGCCTCAGTGATATATAAAAGTTCTAGCAAATCCCAAGATCAGTTGTTGCCTGTCGAGCATCTCTAATTTGATTGTTTTCTAGGAAACTTGATGCCACCAAGCAATGCTCATTCAGCACTAACTCTAATTTGAATGTATATTCTATATCATCATAAAATCTATGATCGTTTCTATCATTGATCCTATCTAGTTAATTTAATAAATTAGGTAATTTAACTCGAATTTAATTTCACCGTACAAGTTATACTTAATGAAATGAAATTATTAATACATTATTTTCTTCCCTCAATTGCGTTTTTTTTAATAGCTATGTCAAAAAAGGAAAAGAATGTTTGTTAAATAAAGTAAAACATTTGCATTTAAAGCTTCTTCATTTTGGCTCGAAAAACACATAAAAGAGAACAATAAATTAGAGCATATTTTAAAAATTATTTAAGCATTGGCAAGCCGAATTAATTTTTAGTGGCAACCAGTCGAAACAAAATATTTCATGTCAACATTATTAATCTCAGGTACTGTTCATGTAACTGACACCTGAGTTAAGAACAGACCTGCACATTGTTATTCACCATTTCTAACTTATTGCTGTAAACAGAAACAATTATTTCACACTACTATAATACGATAAAAAAGCAGTAACATTGATGATATGTTTATTCGTATAAAACTCGTAGGACTATTTATTTAAATTCTACAAATATATTTAACATGTTGCTTTAAGAAAATTGTAGCTGTAATATAATATATTGTCTTGAATTAGTGACTAGAATGTCTATCGTAGGCAAATGTATTCTGGACTAAAAAAAATAAATTACGGGTTAAACTTTTGGGCTGTTTGAAACTTATCACGTACACCGATTTAGAAATGATAAAGCATTAGAATTTGTGTGTTTGATTGATGTTCTTTCGATGGATATAATTAATAATGTTTCGAAATGATGTATTTAACAATATTTTGGTGTTTTAATGCAAATTAAATTACTGTACTTGGAGCTATTATTTTATTCCAATATCGTGTTAAATTGTAATGAATGAAAATTACTGCTGTGAAATGTTTTCTTATTAAGCTGTTCTAAAGTAAGTAAATTGTGGAATAACATGCAGAGGAAACTTCAGTTATACGTTATTTAATGTTTTCTGTAAAGCTTAATACAACAAACTGTGTTTATTATTAACTAACGTGAACCAATTGTAATAATCCAAGGTATTTTTCATTTAAGGATTGGCTGAATACTTAAAATACTCACACATTTATTGGTCATTTACGATAGTGTTAGTAGAGTCGAACTTGCGGTATTCTCCTTTATATTACATAGCTACTTCAATCTGCGTAACTGTATTATCACGTAAACCTTTTATCCATAATTTAGTGTACTTGCTCAATCTTTCACAAAATTTTAACTATTCTAGATAGGTACGTCTTAGTGCAATTAAGCTTCTTCTTATAATTCAGCAAATATAAGTTATTACATCTTATTGGTTATTGATAAAAGATAATGTACTTATGGAAAGCTCAGATAAAAGAAAACTATAAGGCTATATATCTGGTCAGTTATATCTCTATAATTCATTAAGAAGGAAACAAAATCCCAATTCAATATTATAATAATTCATTAAAGGTTTTTCTTATTTTTAAAATAATAACGAAGCCAATAATTCAACACAATATTCCAACGTATTGTTAGCTCTCAATATTTCAACCCACTTTCCTGAACCAATTTATTAACATATTCCATTTTGTTTATTAAGATTCTTATATATAAATAGAAGATTACATTAATTATATAGTCTATAACAACGTTTGGACTTGTGCCTATTCCAATACAAATTTTGTTTTTAATTCATGTTTGCTTATCTGTACATATTTCACAAAGTCCATTATGAGATATATAGATATATTGCGTTCAATAGAAACACAATATCTAAGATTGTAAAATATAACAGATGGCCAAAACATATAATACTTGCATTTCAGGTAATACCAGAAATTACAACCTTTATGCTGAAAAGAAAAATTGGTATGAGGCGAAGTTACAATGCCAAGTTGAAGGGGGTTATCTAGCTGTTATTAATTCCGAAGCTGAGGCTAAGCTCCTGGAGTTCCTGTTTAAGAACAGTACAAAAGATAGCTATGGTCACGTGGGATTCTACTCGAAAATTTATAACAATATTTGGTATGTATTTGCAATAATATATCAAGACAATTCATATGGTTTAATTACAAAAAGTTCAGAAAACAATGTCTTTCCCACCGATTTAATATTATTATTATACTTAATATGCTACCTGTTGGTATAGGGTATAGAGTACTCGGTAGCGATTCCAAAATATATGGCCAGTAAATATATGTTAAAAGCAGGTACAGTATAAGTTTCTGTTATCAAGTGAAAGTGCTTTGTAAAATTTACTAGGAATTTACTCGACTTTCTACATATAGCTTGGTATGTAAATAACACCTCTTCTCTTCACGTGTTACAAAATCAATCAGTATAGAATCGTATATTGTCTTAATATAAGCAACTTTGCTATTCAAATACACTCATCTTTGGGACTAATACTTTAATAATCGACTCGTATAATCTGAGGATGACTTTTCATCTGCGTGAGTTCTAGTAACTTAGAGTTGAGATCCATTTGAACAACGTACCATAAATACAAACTTATCATTTTAGAAGGTAGAGCACATCAAATCTACACTTGCCGTAGTGTAGTGGAGACTATAACACCTTTACGTAAAAATTTAATTCAGTTCTGTTTTTATAAACAAACTTAAAGGGATTAACAACTCTGCAGCTTGATTTTGAATCCGTAAAGATATCCACAAAAGACATGTATTAACTGCTAAGAGGAAAAGCAATGATTTATTTAAAACCAGGAAAGTTAGAAACTACTCATAATGAATCACCAAAACACTTTAACTTCCGAATCTTTGTTTGCGTAATTTCTGACAGATCACATTTTCTTCATGAAGCCTGATACATTCAATTATTATTTAGATTCTCCCTATACATTACCTTTAATTCAGTATCTTTCAAAATGAGATTCCTTTATTATATAACATTCCTTGTCTAAATTACATTGTTATCTATATATATTAGTATAACTTGTTTATATGCTTATAATTTGTTTTACGAAGATTATAGAGAATCCATTACGTAGGATTAGTTATGTCTTTGCCAAGGCATATAATTTAATATACATATCTGCAAGTTACTTCTTATTTACAATTTATACAATTTAATAAGATTGCTTCCTATTTCACATATAATGACGACGCTATGGATTACACATATATGTATCCATAACAGAACCTTCCCCACAGACGAGAAAACGTAAAAATTTCTGGGAAATATTTATAAGTGTATAACATCTTTTTAATATGGGATTCTTTTTAACACATAATTTTTTTTAATTCCTTATTTTATATCCATCTCAATTATTTCCATTGTTTTGTTTTAATCCTGTGTATTTCATAACATTATGCGTATATTCATCAAACTATCCTTTAGATTTATTTCAATATTTTCCATTTCATCATATTCTCTTTACTACTTTATCGTCCATTATAATATAATTCCTTTTCTTTCAAAAATATTAATTCGTTAAATCATTTAATCATATTAAACATTAATTCATTTCATCATATTGGATATTAATCCATTTAATCATATTAAACAAAATATATTTTAATTTGATACTCCTTTTTATTTATTTATTTTTCAATCTTCTCAGTAATATGATTCTTTTCTTTTACATTTCATGTTGTATCTATTTATGCCTTCGTTCATAATATATCTCTTTATGTCTGGTTTCAAATTATACTTTTCCGCAATCTCATAAGTAGGGACCGGATTTTAAGGTGCAAAATTGTGGTAGGAAAAAGGGAATAAAAGGTGCTGAAAAATCATTTAAAAAGGTGCAAAGAAGGTGGCAATAGGATATCTTTATTAAGTGCTATAGTATACAGTTACATGAACATTCTTTATTAAAAACCAGCATATATTGTTAAAATCTTGGTTTTAAACATTTTACCTTAATTGCAAAAAATGTTTTATTTTAATCTCATAAACTTGTACAACATTCAACATTTTTTTTGTTAAAACCAACTCGGTATTAAAAAA
>JAGDQP010058093.1:0-12619 GCA_022664845.1 Lepisma saccharinum
TGATTTTTTTTCGACAGGTAGCTCATTGGCTAGTTGAGCTAGTTCGCTCACATTCTTCTGCTCTGGCACTTTTTTGCGGGGCTCATCTAGGCCTAATGATTTCCGAACTATATGTAGGAGGCGGGTGGGCTAATAATTCCTTGAACTGGTCGTCTTCATTCGCGCAAAGTGACGGCTCGACGGCTCGTCAAACAAATAAACATCGCTTCTCGCTGTAATTGTCCCGCTATTACGAGCTTTATTTTTAATTTTTATCTTCCGATGACTGGCCCGATTAACCCGGAGGCTCGGTTGACAGGGACTCGGATAATCGCGAGTCTACTGTATGTATCAGAATGCCTCCTTGTCAAATATGATGGAGTTTTCTAGTTTATTCGTGATCAATCGTTATTAAATCAATATAAGTGAATAACGTAGATGACCAAAATAGTAGTTCAAAGGTAGGCTACTATGTTTTGAGTAAGACGCACTGGTATAGGAATAGGTCTGAAAATGGCTGCGAAAAAAGTGACATCCCTCAAAATGTCACATAGAAGAGCAGTTTATCATCAGCAGTTCTTTCTTCAATCACAATAGAGAATTAATATTTCCATTGTCCTCTGTTGGAGCTATTAACTGTGAAGTAGGAGCAAATGTTAAAACGGATTGCTTTCAGTACTTGTCCTGCCAATCTTAGAGCAAGCAAATTTTTGTCTTTCTAATACCAAGCATATATTGGCTTACCAATGATTCATTTACGTGCTTTGTTCTTTGCAATGTGGTACAATTTAATTAATGCCATATGCAAATAGCGAATGTTTATAATATTGGGGCAATATGCGCTAATAACACTTTGCTGATTTTTTTTTACTATGTAATTAATTGTTGATATGGAAGGCTGCATTCAAAGCTTCCTCACATATGAACGTATCAACAACTATTTCTTCTTCAGCTTCGTTTTTATTATTTAAATATGTCAAATATTTTTAAGATCGCTCCCCAATATTATAAACATTCACTATTCACTCCCCAAATGACAATATTATGAATGTGTAGCTTACTTTTTCGTTTTTAAATAAGAACGCTGATGATCAAACGCTAGATTATACTGGATTGTATTACACTTTCACAATTTAACTTCTTAGATGTCTTCAAGGACAAAAGATTTTCTTCAAACTTTAGGGGTAAATTGGTCAGACATCTACCATATCTCAGATTCGCCCCATGTGACTTTTTTTTCTTGCAATAGGCAGAAGCCAACAAAAATCGCTGACTCAGCGCTGTTTCGTCTCCACGACACAACTTATTCACATCTTTATTGTTTCCTGTCATTGATATATGCTAATGAATCTTATGTAGAAACGAGTGGATCAAGCATAGTTACCACATGCAAAATCTTCAGAGTGACCCTTGTTTCTCTTCTGTTTTTCTTATGAAATCCGGGACGGACGTAAGCCATAGTGCTGTTACCGCCTATACATTTATTTTTATCTTAGTTTATATTATGAAATTATTTTGTGTTTTCTAGAAAGAGACATGAAACATAATATATATTATCGCAATTCTTAAACGGTTATTTCAAATTCATTCTGTCATTTCCTAATGCCATAGCTGGTAATGAGTGACTTTGAAAGTAGGCCAACATTACAATATTGATTTTGTGTATCTTTAGAGCAGCGTTTCTCAACCTTTTTCATGCCGCGAGCCCCTTTTACCATGTCTTCTCGACCTTTTCTTGTTTATAATAAGCGGTTTCGTCCTTTGCGTCTTGAAGGCTTCAGGATGTTATTTAGTACACACACACGCACACACCCTTCGTGACCCCCTTCTACACAGCCTGCGAGCCCCCTGGGTGTTGCAAGCCCCACGTTGAGAAACCCTGCTTTAGAGTTTAGAACATGTAGTATATTGAGTTTGATTAGCTCCATTTTGATAGAAACAAAACTTTACATGGTAAATTAAGAGTTGAATTATCTTCACTGACGAGATTCGGTTTCAGAGAAAAAGAGAGCTTGAGTACTTTCGCACTACCTACGAACAGCCCGCTACTGCATTATCTCCAAAGGAAGTTTCATAAATACAATTCGCTGAGACAACAAAGACTTCAAAAGTAATACAATTTAAACCGTTGCTCGGAAAGCGCTGAAGAAAGAAAATTGCTTTGTGGTTGATGAAGAACTTATTTGATATACTGTTCTTTTGTCACTGGAGCAGTTTTTGTTTTCCAGTTTCCATCTCTTGTCCTTCCTCTCTCTCTCTCTCTCTCTGATCTCTCACTCTGCTCTCTCTCTCTCTCTCTCACACACACACACAGAAACGCACAATCACTCACTCCCCATTTCGCTTCAATGTATAAAAAATGATTTTGTAATGTGTCATAATATTTATGAATATAGAGTGAGGCGCATTTCAATGTAGCCGTTCATCTAAAATGAACTAATAATAGTGCTAGTCATAAAGAAAATAATAGACCACAAAGTAGTTTGATTTTGTGTATAGTTGGTCTGAGTTTTCAGGAGTGTTCTAAACTTCTATGAAGCTATTTTTAACACAAGCCATTTCAACAATTCTGAAACCAAACACCGTTTACGGTCTACCCTCAAGTCGAATGATATCAGAGCTGAAACGGATTACCGGATCATTCGGGTGGAGTTTTGGACCGAGTCGCCGGGTCGCCGGGTCTATGCTTGGGACCCAGCCTGACCCGGTGACCCAGAAGTCAAAGCAGAGTTTTCAGTTATTTCCTTGCGTTGGAACAGTGTTTCTTTCAGGGGCGACCGAGACCGGAGGTGTTATACCCAGAGCACAATAAATACGATGCCGAAAATAACCAGTTCATTATACAGTAGTCCCCAAACCGGGTCATTCGGGTCAAGTATCGGACCGGTTCACCTATGTTCGGGTCAGGCCGAGTCACCAGGTCAGCGAAAGTGACCTGCTTTCAGCTCTGAATGATATAGTCATATAAAGGTTTGTTCAGATTAGGGGACTCAAAAGTTATTTTATACTTAACTCATGAAATATAACCATTGAGTGTAGCTTCTATGTTTTAACAGACATAGTGTAGGATTTCTCCATAATAAAACCATGGATCCATGGAAATGTTTGTCTAGATTGATCCAATGGTGTGGATTTGGGGATTCATAATGTATTTGGCATTTTAACCCATGAATTACGGTCCCACATTCTAGATATTGGGACTGAAAAGAGTTCAAGGTTCTTTCCTTTTAAATTATGGCGTCATTGTAAGTTTGGTGCAGATTGATTCAACGGTGTGGATCTGAGGATTGAAAAATGTATTTCTAGTTATCTCATGAAGTGGCGTCACTAATCGTATATAATGGAATCGAAATTTCTACTGTCCATGGAAAGTTTGGTGCAAATTAATACAAAAGTGTGAATTTTACGACCCATTTTTTAAGTAGGGTCACAGCACCAGTTTCTGGCCACGAATCAGTTTACAGTCACTACAGTTTTAAAAGTAAATAAATAAGGGGTCTGACGTTTGACTCATGCAGCTCATGTTTTTTGTCAATCGTTTCGATGTTCAGATGTAATCTGCGTTCTCATTAGCTGTTTCAAATTTTGTGAGGCACAGTTATTCACTGATGAAGTTGTGAACACACGAATTCAGCCTCCATTGTGTGCATCGTTAGTAGAAAGAGAAAGTTCAGGTATGAATCGGTGATTGTTTTAAAAATTAATATACGTATAGTCATAGATAAACTACACATGTTGAAAGAGGAAACATTGGTAACCACAGCAGAAACAAAAATAAATATATTTGTTGAATACTTTGGCACTTATTGCGTGGCTGAATTACTTGTTCAAAAATTAGGTGTGAAGCCAGTAAATGGCCATTATGGCTGTTAACTGGACCTAATGTTAATTATGTATGGCACCAGTTTCCGGCCACCGGCAAAAAGTACAGTAGAATGGGGCAGTGTTCGATTTGTACAATTTCCAGAGAGGGGGAAGAATTAGTGAGATATGTATTATATGTTGTTTTTTTGTGGGGGATCGTCCATATCCCAGGCTAGAGGTATAAGTCTGTAAACATAGCCAGGGTGATTTTTGCGGAGAGGGTGGGTGGGTGGGGGGTGCAATCTCAACCATGCCCCGCTACAAATCAAACTCTGGAATGGGGCAAAGTAGACCAGTTTCCAACTTTCAATCGTTCTTCGAACTTTAATGATTTGTTTTACATCATGATGATGAGTGTTCAGCCGGAAACCAGATCCTGACCCAAACCTCTCACGCAGGTAAACCGATGGTGGTTTTCCATTACCTGCCACCGGATGAAGATGATGTCATAAGGTCGGAACTACAACAGTTTAATGTGAGCGTAACCATCTGTGTCCCGAACGGGAATTGACCCCGGTACCCATTGATAATAAGGCAGTAATTCTTAACACTGATCCAGGGATTCCGCCAAATGTTTCAGTTTGGGAGTGTAAAGTCAAAATTACTAGGGTGTAAGTGGAGTTTTGGATCGTTTATATCGATTTTAGACCGCACGAATTTTAAAGTTGGATGAGGGATCCCGAGGATTTGGGGGATGACGCCTCCCACAGGTTAGGGTCTTGCGGAATCACTGCACTGTCCCTAACAGGCTACCCCTAGTACTGCCTGCAATAAGTAACGAAGGCATTTTTTATATTACCGTATTAAAAGTGGCCTTTTTTAAAAAACTTTTTTGCCTGCCTGTAACACTTACGAGCTATGTTTTCGTTTGTTAGAACACTGTTAACAAACACAATTTAATATGTTTTGCATATCTAGAATGTGGGCTCTTTTGTTACATTTTCTGTTATATATTTTTGTTATATTTTATTTTCTGTTATTTATGTTAAACGTTTAGAGTGTCTGACTAGTTTGGCCGAAAACTGGGACTTAAGGGGCAGTTACTGGTACACTGCAAAAATAGGAGACATAACGTTCATCCAAAAAATGGAGGCAGCTGAGCTGCCTTCACTTTTTGGATTAACCTACATTCAGCCAGTTTTCGGTTGAAGTATTAACACTATGTAAAAATTCAAAATGCGCATATATCTTTTCCAACGTATTTAATTGAAGCAGAACATTTTTTGAAAGTAGAAAAGAAGAAAATGTAATGTTCCTTTAAAATTAAAAAAAAAGAAAAGGAAAAAAAGGTGGTCGGGTTTCGATCCAGGGTCCACTAGCACACTGGTCAGACGCTCTCGCCACATAGCTACGAAGGCAGTTGGTTTCTGGCTTTCCGAGTGATATTCATAGCTAGGATTTTACTGCGTAGTAGGTTAATGATTAACATGATGTAGATTTTACTACGAGGAATGTCTGGAGAAAAAAAGGAGAGATACGTTTGCTACTGTGTGAAGATTTATACCCAACTTAATTCCTCTTTTCGCCAATACAATCATGTCGTTCTCGATCCACCAAGCAACTGTTTACTGTTCACACTGTAAAAGTAACATGAACACTCAAAATGGTGGGGTGTTCAGTGACAATACTCTTGTTATTAGATTATAAAATATCCAACCAAGGCTTAAACTTCATCCACAAAAGTACGTAACCTCAAAACGGCCAGTTTAACTTACACTTCGATCAGAAAATGACCGAATTTTAAGCGTAAAATAAGTTGAACGTTCACCGACGAAACACTTTGGCCAGTTTCAGCCAATTTTCAGTTAACGTTAAGCCATTACAAAGAAAGTGTTAAACTTTAAAATGGAGTTAAGGTTACCAGTCTTTCCACTAAAGGGCTTACACTATATCCACATTTAAGCGTAAATACAACAAAATACTAATTTTCGACTTTTGTTTCTCCATTAAGCGGAGTAACTTTCATCCACTTCGTGTTTCCACTTTTTACAGTGTAGCTTGTGGCTGGAAACTGGTGTTTTTTGCTATATGCTCATACGTATTTATATTTCTTACGGTTTACAAATATGTGCTTTTTCCTTTTATACAGCGGTAATACACGACCTTAAGTTCAATTTACGTATTTACTTAACTATTTTCCTTCTTCATACTTTTTGTGCATATTTACAAACCACCAGTCAGAATTTTGCTAAGTGGTTGGACACTGGTATCGCGACCCTATCCCCCGAATTATTATGATCTTGTAAGGAGTTAGTGCCTAAACGCCCTTCACGGAAGAGCAGATTTTATCAGTTCAGAAATACCCTGCAGATGCGTGCCAAAACACTCTTTCACTTTTCAAATCTAGTAGCCTCACAGTGGCAAGGTTGGAGTAGTGCATCCCGCAAGTAGCGTACATCATAGTAGAACTTCTGTGACGAGTTGCTCTCCGCAACAATGAAAGCAGTCGCATATTATATCATATTAGAAATTCTGGGACGAGCTACTTTCTGGGACGAAGTAAAGTAATTCATCTCATCTTCTCCACATTCCACCCCAACCATATTCCTAGGCGGATCCTAAAGGAGCCCTTCATTGTTGCGGACAGTAGCTCGTCCTAGAATTTCTAATATGATATAATATGCGACTGCTTTTATTGTTGCGGAGAGCAACTCGTCACAGAAGTTCTACTATGATGTACGCTACTTGCGGGATGCACTACTCCAACCTTGCCACGTGACTTAGACACCTCAACAGCCTTCTCATGTCTCTGTCTGCAGCATACTGGCAAATAGCACTAGCAAATCTCTTATCTAAATTAACGCATTTGCATTTTCTTCTCTTGGTATCCAAGTGTAATTCCGCCCTCATTTGCAATGTGTCGTAATGGCTTGCATCTTCCTTTAATACATTAGCTAATTCTATAGCATTTGGGTGACTTTTCCTTATTCTTCGGTTTAGCCGGCTATGCCAGCTTTCTGCCGAGTTCGTTGTCCTATGGTGTAGCCCAAAACAGTTCCACATATCTCCGATATTTTCATTTTCTAACCAGTTCTGCACAAAGTAGTCGTTGAACTGTGTAACTTTGTCAATTGTTGGTGACGTCTCCATGATGGTTAGCCAACCCTCCTCAACGTCCACCGGATTAAGGTGCGCCAAAGCAGTTACCGTGCGAATGTGTATTCTAATTTCTTCATTATCCTTGTACATAGTTGCCATGCCGAGGTCCTGCACCTTTCTCCACAAACACTGGTTGAAGTGAAAGTTACACCCCTGCAACTTCCACTCAGGAAATTGTTGTCGGAGGGCCGCGACAGTTGAGCGTTCGAAGTCGACAATCATGGTCTTGGGCTCCCAGGCCGGAACGTGCGACTTCAGTAATGAGAAAAGTTGAACATAAGTGTCTTTGGTTTTGGAAGGAAGGAGTCAGTGCACAGCTGGCCTAACTAAACCCTACACCTCGGAATGGATTGTGTAGATTTGCGCAAAGAATTTCGAACAACTTTTGAATGTGCCGTCTCCAAAGAAGGCCACTGCCCACTAAACATTCAAGACCCATTTTATTGCCAAATACAACAGTTCGGTTGTTAGAACTGAGGTACGTATCGCTCAGAATGAAACTATATCCATTTGTAAATCTCGTGATGTGTTCTGGAAATACAATATCATTTACTGAGTTGACGTTTAGAGGTACTCCCAGTGCTTTTCTTCGTGCCCTGTATATGCTCGACTTAAATCCAATGAGCGTTGGCATTGTACACACAAAGTCAAAGTCCCATGTTGCAAACTCTTCTTCAAAGATCTTTGGGGGGCACGTTAACTTCTCTCTGGCTTGCTTCTTACAACTGACTTTGCATTTCAGAACCTTCGCCATACCAGCAATACATTTATGTGGATTAGCTGATCTCCTACCTCTGCATGCATTGTCCTTTTTATATTTACTGACGCACACCCAGTATGTTGATCCATTCTTTCTTTCCTTGCTTAAGTTGTTCCTATGTCCACCTAACAAAAGCAATTTCTTCCCTTTGTTGCTTTCGACGTACTCCACCGATTCCATATCAGGAAAACACACGTTCTGAAACGAAACGAATCTGATTTTGAACTGTTTGGCTTTTCAAGACAGGGCATTTAGTGTACTACTACTTATAAAGGTAATAGATATATATAAAGAAATACTTATTACTTACCAACGTGAATTATGAGACCTTGCATACACTTTGCCGATGCGAATAATAAAAAAACACAACACAATTTTACAACCCTTATGTACCCCAACCATGTTTGTGTTGTTGCTTAGCAACCACGAACACCTGGCCGTCTGGAAAGGTGAAAGGGCGTTTTGGCACGCATCTCCAGGGTATTTCTGCTCTTCTGCGAAGGGCGTTTTGGCACTAAAAACGGAGAATTCCCCAAGCATGGCCTTTTGGTACAGGGCGTTTTGGCACGACAACCTTGTAAGGTAAACATTCATGAGCTCATAACGAAACCTATCCTGAAAATTTGCTGGGATAATCTACGTCCTATGAAAACCCCAGTAGTACACACGTTGATAAAACCGTTTAATGGCAGATTCAACCGTTGAAAAGGCGGACATTAAACGGTTTTATCAACGTTTAATCAACGTGTGTGCTACTGAGGAAGGGCGTATACAAAAAGAACTAACTGATCTTTTTAATTGAGGTTGAAAGATTGTGTGGGGAAACGTAAAAGAAAATGTAGGTTTAATCAATCAATAGAAGTCGCTTCTGCTTCAGTTTTGTTCTGTAATGAAACGCTGTTGAGTTGTATCGTCCACTACTACACTCCTCGCTGAAGGCAAAGAAGCCCCGGTTGGTGAAGAGATTAGTAAATGCGATTTTCATCCCGTGCACATGGGTTCTAATCCTGTGGGAGTCCATTGCGTGGACTTTTTACAATCCCATTTTACTAATAACTGTAGATCCCAAAGCTCACCAACCTAGTGATGTCGATAATAACTATTCAATCAATCCTTGTTGAGGAAAGGTCCAATTGCTGATGGAAGTAGCTATACAGTAGCAATTGGATTGCCCTTGAATTAGGATTAGTTGAATTGTTATTAACGTTCTAACCGAGCTGGTGAACGTCTAAGGACGGGGTTCAAAGATTTGGGCAAACTACGTTCCGCCACGTATTTTTGAAACTCTATCTCGGGGCTTTGCACTTGAAAAGGGTATACGACTTTTTATAGGACGTAGATTATGTTAGCAAGATTTAAGGGTAAGTCTCGATTTAAGGGTAAGTCTCTTGGTGGTTATCTTGTTAGATTTGGTATATTTGTACCAGACATAGTTCTAGCCGACGGTCTTTCTCTTGTCAAATAAAGTCGCCATGGAAAGTTTGGTTGTAGATTGAACCAACGGCATCTCAAACTTTCCCAAGATGCTAAGAACTACCCTGAAATGTACGAGTCCTCGCTAGTGTCATGTAGGGTTTGTGGTGGAAAACCCGCATGCGTGAGTTTCTCTGGAATCTCCCGTTTCCTCCCACTTTCTTTATTCCACAAATTCTTCCTTCATCATCCATTAGCCCCAATCCAAAATTACCTTGAGACCTTAAATAAAAGTCATGAAATTCATCAACTTTCTTTCCAATTGCTGATTTCTTGAGAAAAAGAAATGCTGAAGATCCTTATTAAAGCCGCCTATATTAATTATTTAAGTCCTTGAAGCAATTACAACACCGCAAAACAACTAAATATACAGGTTTGCTTAACTCAAGGCGTTTGACGTGCCATTAAATACAGAGTGTCCTCGAGATAATAGTGTAAACTGTGTCACAAATGATGTCATATATTGACACATGATGACATAAGCGGTGTCGGGTTAGCAAATTACACTGGAAGTAGTAGCCGATTGATGGAGTGTCACGTGGACAAGTTTTGCAACATAAGAATTCCACTGTCAAGGAATTAAATGATTTAATAGGGAAGGCATAGAAATCCCCTCGAAGCTGCATTCGCAAATCATAAATATAACTTAAGTAGATATATTGGGTACTACGTCGAGTGTGATTTACTAAGCCGACCACGCTTATCCTATTACTTGTCCGGATATGACATTCCTTGTGAGAATGCCGCCATAACCCTTAAGAGCGTCTGAAGCCCCAAAACTAATCAGATTTCGGAATTCCTTCAACGGAACTTTTTTATTGGTTTATTGTAAGTTATTTTGGGGACACCCTGTATAGTGGAATTCTGCTATTTAAACAATTCAGGGTCGGTCAAGAATTTTTGAGATGGTGGTACGTACAGTACAAGATTGCTATCGAACAGATAAGAGACTATTAAATTTAAACATTTCCTTTTATTCAATATATATACTGTATGGCCAACTCTAAAATATTGTAGACAAGTACAAGAAATGCTATTTGCTTTCATGACAGTACCATAAACAGAAACAATACAAATAGGGCCTGTACAATTAATTAGTTACAAGTTGAATACAATTTTAAAAGTAACAGTAAAACAAAAATATCATTTTATTTTTCCTATGACTAACATATTTGCAGTACCATGGACAATTTTTTGATAAAATTAAATTTATTTTTAACATTATAGTGTTAACTATACAAGAAATAGTCACATTACTTTTGAAACATAGAAATTATTTTCACCTTGCGATGGTCACACTTCTTTCTTATACCAAATTAGCCGTTTAATTGTTTCGTCATGTTCTTAGTACAGGTGTAATTTTTATTGCTTTGATCTTATGTCTTGGTAGGAACTTCACGAAGGAAGAGCTTTTTCACATTTTATGCTTGCCCGATCAGCTTTCATTGTTATAAACACATTTACAAACACTACGCTGGTCAAACACACTATCATCTTGTTGCATCACAACCTGCAATCAATTTCAGTAGCGAAACTCCCTCACTGTAAAAACAGTACCGCAGAAATTGGGAGTACAAAATACCAATTTAGTACTCCCAAATATTCTGTGGTACAGCTACTGCCTAAAATTGGTCGCCTAAAGTCGTCTCGCTTCGCTCGGTGTGCATCCTGCCCTGGTTTATTTATATACATCCTAGCTTTCAATATTTCTCTATTTGGTAGAACCGTCTGGCCGAGTAATGCCAAAGCAATTATTATATAATAAATATGAGCATATAAAAATATATTTTAAAAGGAAAAAGAAGAAAACAGTCTTGCCTCCAGCGAGATTTGAACGTGGGATTTTTTTATTAACAAGCCAAGGCTTTACCACTGCACCAAACCGACTACCTTGCAGACAATGATTTCGTCGTTGCATTTACAGTGCACGTGTTACGTAAGAAGCCAGAGAGGTCACGTGTACAAGATAGCGTCCTCCCGCACATTATTTGTTCCGAAACTGACACGACTCTCTCAATCCTGCAAATTAACAGCACAGGGATTGGGATTTGATAAAGATAAATATAATTTTATGTGTAAAGACGGTTCTACCAAATAGAAAATTTACAGGTGGAATAGAATGTTAACATCACCATTGACTGTCTGCTCTCGCGGAGTCCGAAGATAGCCGAAGTAAAACAGAAGTCGTTGTGCACTCGTGACTTCACTCACTTGTTAGAAGTACAGTATAGGTAAAGCAGTACGATTTTAAACGAGGTAATAAACTGTACTTCAGATTTGTATTTGTACCGTCGATAACGAAAAAAGTTCATGTACTTCCAAAATTTGCCGTTCAAAATTTACTTCCTAAACACGACGAGACATAATTCTTCTATTCTACTACTGTTTTCGTCACAACAGCGGTACAATACGACACTGTCTGAAGTACTGTTTTAAGGGTCCTGGTTTGTCGTGGTGTAAATTACGACGTTAAACATACTATTTAAACGGCCCTACAAAACAAAACAAAAATATAGATTCAAATGTACATCAATACTGACAACACCAGAAAGAACATCAGTAGCTGATTTGGTACTAGAACCTCATGTTAGGGTAACAACGAAACAAAATAATAAAGCCCACACAGCAAATAATTTCTGACCCACCTCATATTGCTGCATTGACCTGAGTCAAATTGCTTAAAGGGCTTAAAATAAAAATTCAATTCATATTGCTGCAATGCTTATACCTTACGATGCAACGTGACTTTTTTTTAACGCTCATGTTAAAACCGTTGGTGCACTAAACCAACGTATAAACTTTTTATTGAGATAGAATACGACATTGGAAGGTTCCCCCTTATGTTAATAAAGCTAAAACAGAACTGAAAAAAACAAACTTCAGATAACAGCATTGATATATGGCTTCTGTTATAGTTATTTTATCAGACAAAGCGTAAATGGAGTTCATGAAAACCTTAGAAGGAAATCGAATATTACGACGTAGGAGAGTAGTCAAGGTTCTGATAGTTTTCTGTAAACAATATTGACAGTAGTAAAAAGGAAAGTCTCGTACCATAAAACTAAGAAGCCAGAAAGTATGATTGGCTATTTTCCGAATAAACAAAATAGATATGTCCCTAATAAAATTAAGTTGAAAAACTGATATGAAAAGACAAATAATATTGTACTTTCGTACGAAATGAAAAATCATTGAAATGTATTACGAACGTCAGGGGAATTATGAAGAAGTTACAAAGAGAGAGAAAAAAAAGTGTAATAAATCGTAAAGTAATTCTGTAGTTTAAAAAGTAACTTAGATATGGGACTGTAGAGTCGAGGAAGCAAGACATAATAATAATAATAAGAAGAAGAAGAATCTTTATTAATGTGCTATAAACAGATATACAAGTGGAATAGTATAAAACCAATATAGCACAGGTCAAAAGATAATATTGTAAATTAT
>JAGDQP010058094.1:0-12618 GCA_022664845.1 Lepisma saccharinum
TAAGTGAGTACGTATGAGTAAATGTGTCTGGGTGAGAGCCACGTAGCGTTTTGTGAATACCTGAAGAAAGAATCCAAAGACGGATCAAGTAGGATATATATCGAATGATTGTAATAAAAAGTTATACATTTTCGAGCGAGAGAGAGTGTCATGGCAGGATGTACAAAACGTGTATAGTTGTTAGATGATGCCATTTCATGCAGAGGGCGGATGATTGTTCACTGTTTGCTCCACTCTTCTGATGAGGAAACGTTAAATTTATAGAGAGTCCTATAACTTTTAAGAAACAAAATTTATTTTTTTGATTAAATCCAATGTCCTAAGGGTGCAGGTGGTGAAGGGTTTAGAAATATACTTGTGAACTGCCAAAAGCTCCACCTCGTAAGCCTCTCCATGTTTCCAATCTTTATATATTTTGAAATGGTTTGCTCAGTCTTTGAATATTCGGCAGGTTGACTTAATAACTTGTTCATTAAAAAGAAGAAAAAAAATAGTTTTCAATGTGTATTTGAAGGAATTGTTGATTGTTGAATGTTGAAGGCTTCCAAAAGAAATATTTTACATCATAAAGTGGGAAAAAGGAGATAAGAAGTTTTATAACATATATACTGTCATACGTATATAAACATTATTATTGTTTTTTGGTGAGTTTAATTTTATATTCGTGTTTTCTTTAAGAGTAGAAGTCACGTGGTACACTCGTATTTTATTATGCTTTACAAATTACCTGATTTTTTTCTGTTTTCTTTTTGATGTTGTTCCAAGTTGAATGTATTGTCCTTGTTAATGGTTTCATTGAGTGCACCAGTGTTTTATTATGATAATTAGTCATCGTTTATTGAAGACATTAAGTGAGATTAATGCACTCCATGACACATTAATTCGTAAACTACAGTATTTTTCATGCTTTTTTGTAGTCTGTATGCTGACAACTTCTATGTAAAATAATGTGAGTGTATAAAGCGTGTGCTCACATGTGTGATCTCAAATCAGTCGATTTGAAGGAAAACAAATGTAAGTGATGAAAACATAAGAACCACGATGTAGCGAGTGATATTTTTCATAAGCACAGTTTTTCGTTGAGTGATTGAACACATACAAAAGATAACGATATGACATAGCTAGAAATACTTTGGAAACTGAGCATTGTTACGTCAATCAAAAAAATATATATACTAAAATGTTTTCAGTACTTACTTAATAAATTATAATACTTAAATTACTGTAGAATCTTACTGTGATCTCTTGAAGTGCTCATTATAGTCAGAATGATGTTTAAGCTCTTCTGCTCCAAGTGAATACTTTGAGAGCTTTAAACCTACTTTGCCAAAGAAATATAGACGTACACTTTGTGTTGTTTGCTATTTTGTTTTTAAATAATCGTCCGTGGGCGACGGCAAATTCAGTAAATAATCTTGGAAGGAATTGCAAATCAAATCTATATTACAAATTTTTCGTGTAGGAAATATTTGTGTGAAAGAGGCTAAATAATAAAATGTAGTCCAGTGAATGAAATGCGAAAGCTCTTCGATTAATAATGGTTTTTAGGAACATTAGCTATTGTTATGAAAGAGATTTTTGTTTTGTATTCATTTTGGAGATAGTATTTATCTAGAAAATCGAATATTTCGAATGAACAGGATAATTTTTGGAAGATTCGAAAGGAATGAAAAAATAAATATTTGCCTCTTCAATTATTCCAATCATGTTTCGTGCATACGTGACGCGTAAGTATACCCTAATTTAACTGGTCTCAATATATTTAGTTGACTACTTTTTAGTAAATAATCAGTTTTATTTTCTATATATTATTCAGTCAAAAAGTAAAATTTGGTAACAAATACAACCACATTAAATGTATTCATTCAAGTAAGATAAGCTGCTTAATCCCTTTCGCAATATTATGCGAATCATATAAAGTTCTTATTTTATGTAACAAATATCTGTGGAACATTGTTTCAATCTTAGGACTTAAATGAGCAATCTTTTTTGTCTAATAAGTTTACTACCAAAGACTTTTAAGTGATTTTACAAGAGTTCGTATAATTTTATGTGTTTTGCGTGTCACTATGGAGCAGAAGAATTGTTTTCGAAGCATAAATTATATGAAATTCTGTATCTCAAAATATATTTATCAATGTAACGTCGTCTGTTGATATATGCATACTTATATACGTATTTTTTTTTTTAAAGAATCTAAATGTGCAAATTGGAAGGAAGTTAAGAGCAGAGTCAAATTATGATTATTTCTTTTAAATGTATTTTTTGTGTGTTTGTATTCGGATTTTACTTCCGAAAGAAAAAGTACATCAAGTTCAGAGCACTAATTTTTGATTAGTCTCAAATAAAAGAAGAATAATAAAAAAATATATCTTGTGAATATGCTTTCGTTCCTTTGAGTTTTTAAGGGAAAACAAAAATGTGTTTTTCTTAGTGTTGTGTAGAATTTGATATGTGAGGTTCATTTGTATAAAAA
Organism: Lepisma saccharinum; assembly: GCA_022664845.1. Lineage (NCBI taxonomy): Eukaryota > Metazoa > Arthropoda > Insecta > Zygentoma > Lepismatidae > Lepisma > Lepisma saccharinum. Next base: position 2,477 of record JAGDQP010058094.1, read on the forward strand.
AAAACATGTTTAGGCAGTATGCGCGCGTGTGCGTGTGTGTGTGTGTGTGTAAATAATAATATATGTGTATGTGTGCGTTAAGGTTCTCACTCGCAAATAGTTCTGAAGTGCTCACAAAAAGAAACAAGCCGTTGTGTTCTGATTATAAAGATGACGGTAGTGTTTGTAAACCTTTACAGTATTGATCAAGAGATAAACTTAGTAGTCAGGTGATCCTTTGTGTGGAAATCGTAGTTTGCATTTGACGCTTTGTAGACTTTTTTTCGGTGAAGAAGTTTGAGAGAAAACTTTAATCTGTGTTATGCCTCTGAGACGAAGAATAAAAAACTGAGTTATCAAAGGCCTAAAAGCATGTTATTTCTACTCTTGGATATCCTCAGATGAAATGAATCTATTAAAATGTAGTCGAATACTTAATTTTTTATTAGTGATATAATGCTTTATCAATTCAACCGTATATATTCTCTGTAAGCCTTCAACCGTCTTTGAGCCTCTGTGTTTCGTCAACAGGAAGCATCACGCAGATCTTTTAACGAGTCCCGATGTTGAAAGGTGCAAATACTGAAGTAAGACAAATCATCTAGCGTATTTTCCATGGGGCTGAAATTGACTGATGAAGAAAAAATCTGACAGTTTGAAATAAATGTTAGCGGAATATTCAGGTCCAGATCCAGAAATATGAGATTTAGGGAATTGAAATCAGATATTAAAAAATTATGTTGGGAAATGAGCAATAGAAGAGAGTTACAATGAAACTGTTAAAGAAGATTAAAATCGAAGAATAGCACTGTGTAAACAAAATTGGAAGAAAAGAAAAAATAATAATAAACTTTTTAAAGACATACTTTTCTTAAACAATTCGTACTAAAAAGTAAAAAAATAATTTTGTTTATAAATGACTAAAAAGAAAAGCATGCAGCGCGCTCTCATACACAGTCACTTTATAAATTCTTGAATTGCTGCGCCCCATGCTTTACTTTTTAGTCATTTATAAAATAAAATTATTTGTTTAATTTTTAGTGCGAACTGTTTAAGAAAAGTATGTCTTCAAAAAGTTTATTTTTTATTTTTACCCAAATCGTAAAGTGTTTTGCAGCCAATTAAACGCCAAATCGTTACAGACTAGTATTTATGCGTGATATTAAAAAAATAAATAATTAATAATAAACTTTTAAAATATGAAAATAACAATGGAATATTGTATTATCACTGGATATTGTTTTTTGTATTTTGTCGCTGTTCAAAATTTCATCATTGTATGGCGTCGGGAAATGAGTTGAATTAACGTTGCAAGATTTGAGGACACCACGAACTATTGTGAACTAAATAAAAGAATGTAAAAAGAAAGATAAATTAAGTTAAAATAACTGTTTTGTTGAGCGAAGGGAAGGAAGTCGTAATATCTAGCTTTGCCATGGCTCAGGAAAATTAGAAACCAGTCTGTGATGCTGTACGTCGCTTTTGTCAATACGGCACATCACCGGGAGACCCGGATTTAGGAAACGGAAGCAGGGCTTGAAGGGACTTTAGCTACGGGTTTGCACTCGGTTTTGAACAGGGACCCACTAAATGAAACAGTGATTGACATCCAGGAGTGCCACCAAAAGTATGAGAAATTCCCTCACTTGGAATCAGGTTGAGTCGTGTGATATACCATTACTTAAATGGTTGTGATACCTTCAAACATTTTTTTTCTTTTTATTTACTTTTGCAGCCCAATTGTGTTCTGAAGAGCGAAGATATCCGAACAACACACAGGTAATAAAAAGGTAAAACTATCTGCTGTGCGATGCGCATGCGCCGTTTGAAGTTAGCGCTCCACATATTCTCAATCTACGGCACTAACTGAGGTGGGTTGGTCAGTTCCACCCTCGACCGCCTTTACCTCCAAAGGTGACCAGGAATAGCAAGGACATACTGTTACTCAATTTGATAGGAGGCTGAGTGCGCCGACTGGGATTTGTACACGGGCTGCCAGATTCGTAGTCAGACGCCATATCGCTTAAGCTAAGACCATTCCAACTTCGGTGGAAAACGGGATTGGATAAACGTTAATCCTTAGTTCGTGAAACGATACTTAACGAAAGAACTAGACTCTTGATGAAGAAACAAGGAAACTGTAACTTTTGATGAACACCGATTTTCTGATACTTTGAAAATGAATGCTAGGTGTAAAATAAACGAATATGTATTTTTTCTTTTCTGCGATAACAATTAAAACTGCTTGAGGGAATCAACCCCCGAAATATATTTCAAGCGCACTGAAAATAACAGAAAAATATAACTGATTCGGGTGAAATTTCGCAGTTGCATAGCACACACAAAATAAGCAAATACTTATTTTTCTTTCCTGTGTAAAAATGATTAGACTCCCCTGCCAAGCATGTTGTCTCGTGAAGGCAATATTCATTCTACGTGGATCTAGAGCATATCCATAATGAAGAAAGTAGGAGGAAACGGGGGAACCGTGAGAAAACCACAAACACATTGTTGGTTCCACATAAAGCCCACATGACATGAACTGGGATCGAACCGAGGACCCCAAGCACCAGACATGAGCGCTATACCACTGAGCCACCGCGTACGGCCCAAATAGAAAGTACCAGGCAAATGAATACACACAGATTTTCTTCAGACTTGGCAAATTATTACAACGCATAAAATTAACACTTCAAATGCTACTCAGGAGGATTTGGCCTCCTTACACCGTTTTTCCACAAAAAAGAAAAAAGCATTCGTTTATTTTACGTATTCATGTAAAACGTATCAGTATAAAAAACCCTTCGGAGTAAAGAGAAGAGTGACGCAAGAAGTGGTATCCATTTTACGAGTGATTTTCTTTCACTATGGCAGAAGGCAGGATACTAAATCTCTTAATTTTATTACGAAGGGAACACTTCCGCCATAGTGACACAAGGAAAATCACTCGGAAAATGGATATCACTTGTTTTGTGAGTAGAATTCTTGCGTCACTCTTCTCTTTACCCCGAAGTGGTTTTTATACTGATATCACTTATTTTGTAAGGCTGCCTATTAAAAAAATTGCATAGTCTTAGAATAGAATAAAATAGAATACTTTTTATTGTCGTTAAACAACATTTGTTGCAATGGACAACGTCAGAATTGAATACAATATATTTACAATAGCTTAGTATAAAAAACACATTTAGTACATGTAGATAGTTTCTTCACATTTATGTATGCCATACTAATTTTTCTTCGAATTCTAATACACTATACATAGGATTACTTAAAAACCAAGATTTACAGTGTTTCTCCAAGTTTCTATAACTCATGTCGCGGATATCCAAGGATAAGAGATTATATAATTTCATCCCCGTATATTTATAGCTTTTTTGTGTTTTACTTAACCTAAGATGGGATATATTTATGTCATTCTTATGTCTCGTATTATACAAATGAATATTATTACGGGTGTCAAGATCTCCCAAATTCTCTTTTATATACATAAGACAACTATACATATATGCAGTGAAGGAACCGCCATAATTTGCATTTCCTTAAAGAGAGGTCTACAGGATACAGTATCAGGCAATCCATTTAAAATTCTCAATGCCTTTTTCTGCCATTTAAAAACTGTCTGAGCTCCGGTTGAGTTACCCCATAGTAATATACTGTATAGTAGTTGTGAATGAAAGAATGCATAATACACTGAGAAAAGTAATTTTTCTCCAACTGCAGTTTTTAGTTTACGTAGTAGACGCAAAACTCTGGATAATTTTCTACATAGATTTTCAATATGTACATTCCAATTTAGCTTCTGATCTAAATGTATACCTAACAGTTTTACAGAATGGCTTACATTTAAATCTTCCATGTAATTACCAAGATGAAAGTACAATACCTCTGTCTTTGAATCATTTAGGAGCAGTCTATTACAATTTAGCCAGTTGATACACAGTTGTAATATTTCACTATTTTTACTTTGTACATTCATTAAATTTTTATCTGTAGTTATAACAGTTGTATCATCCGCATATAGAACACAATTAAAGGGAATATAATTTGGTAAATCATTTACATAGACCAAAAAAAGAAAGGGACCCAGAATACTTCCCTTTGGTACACCTGTTGTCACACTTAAGAACTGTGAAGTTTGGTTTGTTACTCTGACAGCCTGCCGCCTATTACTAAGATAAGACTTAATCAAAGATAGTTCCTTATTTCTAATACCATAGTAGTGTAGTTTTGAAATAAATATGTCATGTGACACCGTATCAAACGCTTTACTTAAGTCTAAGAGTGTTGCACTATCATTATTATTATTTTCAAAATTATCAAATACTTGAGATACCAAGTTTTCAACAGCTTTAATTGTAGAGCGACCTTGTCTAAAACCGAATTGCGAAGGATGAAGCAGCTAATTCTCCTAAAAAAAAATTCTGAAAGTTGGTTCTTCATAAGATAAAGATTTTTTATCTTCGATAATATCGGAACTAATTAATATATAACGATAATTTTTTACGTCATCTTTATCATCCTTTTTATATACTAGAATAGTGATCGTTAACTTTAGGCGGTCTGGGAAAGTTCCTTCAATAAAAATCCAATTATATAGGTAAACCAGTGGTTCAATTATTAAATCAATAATTGTTTTTAATGAATTGTTGGAGAAACCATACAAGTCTTCACTACTGGACACGTTTAATTTATTAACAACCGAAAAAACAGTTCTGGCATCCACCAGTTTCCACTGAAAACAAGATTTTTTCTTCATTTATGTTTTGTAGTTTTAAGAGGCTGTCAAAATCTAATATTTTGCCTGTATTATCTCTAATTATTTTATTGTTATCAGATTTATTCGTAATATTTACAAAATATTCATTGAACTCATTTGGAGATACAGTTATGTTATCTTTAATATCATTTTTTCCTATTTCTTGGTTAATTATGGACCACGCTGCTGCACATTTATTTTTTGAATTATTTATCCATTTCTCGTTAGCTATAATTTTTGCATCCCTAATATTCTTTCTATACATTCTTTTAGCAGCTTTAAAGTTTTCTCGATCACTTGGATAACCTGTCTCCTTAGCAATACCATACAGTGACCTTTTTTATTTTTTCAGGACAACACTCATTAAAATTTGCAGTTAAAGTACCCAAGAAGATGTTAAAAGCTTCAGAAACATTGCTACTGTTTACCAGAAGGCTATCCCAATCAATTTCTCTTAACCTAGATCTCAGGTTATTTATTTTCATCTCAGTATTCTAAATTTCTTGGTAATGCATTGATTGTTTTCTTTTCTTTTTGTATGTTTACAGAGAACAAAAGCCATACTCCTTCATGATCAGACAGGACAGGCTGTACAGTTCCACATACAAGATTACTCCTTTTTTCATATTATCTAAGCACCATAGTTTCCTAGTAGGTTGGTTATTAATAAAGTAAAAATTTTGAGATCTAAGGACGTCACAAAACAGTAATTTTTCATGCGTAGTCAAGAGGACGTTAACGTTTATATCTACCACATAGAAGATTTTGTAATTTTTATATTTATTAAAATAGTTATTCAACTTTTCCCAGGCACTAAGAAATACCTTTAAATCTGAGGACGGGGTCCGATACACAGATACAATTCTTGTACTTTTAGACAAAATACCAGCCACTTCAAAATGCTGTTCAATACAGAAGTCAGTTAAGTTAAGAGCAATATATTCATTTACTAATTCGTCCTTTACATATATACTAACACCGCCATGCTTCGACAAACTTCTACACACTTAAGCCAGTGTTCATTAACACAGAAAATTTCACAAGGAAACACGTCTAAAAATATTTCAAGTTCAGTAAGCTTATTTGTTATCGATTGAATGTTTAAGTGAAACAAGAGTATCTTCTGAGAACCGTATATTGTAGCTTCATTTTTAATATGACTTTTATTAGTTTTAAATTTCATAAGTCCATTTATATTTTTAAGTTCAATAAACTGTGTTATATTTGATATATACACCCGACCCCACATAACTGAAGATGATTCTAGTTTGTTAGATAGATTTGCTAAAAAGGTAGCACACCCAATGCTCTCTGCTGCTACGGACGAGGTTTTACAGTTTGTTTTGGGTATAAATAATCACAACTGTTCAACTTAGAAGGAATTTGCATTTTTCTATCAGATTTAGGTAATAAGGATTGTGGCTGTAATTTTTTTCATTACTTATTGCTTGAGAATCAGGCTCCACATTTTCAGGATCTTTTCTATTTCCCTTAGTCTGTGTACCTAATTTCTCAGTTTCACCTGACTTTGTACCTAACCTTTGCTCTACACTAATTTTGTCCATCGGTTTTACTATATTTCCAGGATCTACTCTATTTGCCTCAGATTTTTTGGAGCAGTCTCTGAATTAGGAAAGTTCTATCTACGACGATTTCATTCTCCAATGCTACATCCATCATCTGGGGAAAATTGCGATCTATATTCTTACCATTGTGCGTTTCACTTTGTCAACGCTCATTGATACCATCAGTACCGGTATTTTTAATGTTAACTACGTTATCTACATTAACTTCACGATTTCCATCATCGCTGACATTTAGCGTAACACTTTGTCCGTTATCAGTGATACAAACACCACGTTTAGTGCTAATGCCGTCCATATTATCTATATTGATTTCAACATTGGTATTTTTATTCGAATCGTTACCTTTGTTTACCATATTAATTATTTTTACACATATATACTGTTTACCTAACTTACTTGATACAAAACGTCGATTTTGGACCATGGTAGGCTCCGTATCTCGAAAACTAACTCCTATACAAAAATAAGCTTCGATTCAGCCAGCAATTGACCCCGTCCAAAACCCCTTGGTACCAACCATTTGGGACTAAACTTTTCTATCATTTGTGAAAATTCTGGGATTCGAAAAAAAAAACAAGAAAAAAACGTAACTTTTGAACCCCTTTACCGATTGTGACGTGTCATACAACGTTTGAAAGGTTTTGAAGCATAGATAAAGATTCCGCAAGTTTCGGCCGTCTATATGGTCTGGGGTCAGTGCTATCATCAGAAATGTGAAATTTTGACTTTTTTTTTTTGCAACGCCCTAGGGGGTCCTAGGAACGTCCTAGCAACCCATTTGTTTGTTTTTCTGTCCTAGCATGACAAAGAGCTTTCAAATGCAAGTTCAAACATCAAAATCGGGCTTATAGCTCGCTAGATTCGAAACTAGCTGTATACATTGGAGTGCCACTAACACTCATTTGTCAGCGTCACTCGAAAAACTACCGTTCTTTATGATGAATTATAGAGAATGAGTAAAACAGAGGAAATCACTGAAGATAAGTTTTTGGATCCGTTGCAAAAGTCGCTAATTTTTCGTACAGCAAGACAACTTGGTTTCTGTAGTGACAAAATTTTCAGATCCCAAATAATACCAATTATTTGGGCTTCTTGATGTAGTGGTCGGGAACGAGTTGGAAATAGTAGTTCTTGTTGACTTTTAATAACAATAAGCATTAGCCAAGTCCTTTTTGCCTTCCTCCGGAAGATACATTTTCATTTTTTTTTAATATACGGAATCTGTGCAAGCGGAAATTCAGGCTCTTCTTGAGTCGTGAAATAAGCAAGGACATGAGGATAAGACTGGGCAGGTTTAAACAAATGTAAATGTAAATTTACGCAGCGAGGAACGATTTTAAACTTTAATTTTGTTCTTCTGCCTCGCTACCATCGTATCGTACAACACTTATGGCGATAGATTAAAAGCAAGCGATAGGTGTTATATGAACATTGGAACATATAAGGTACACTAAGTAACAGCTGCGCTCCAAATATTTTGTCAATTTATTGTATGGTGGAAATGTGCCTGACTTAACCAGAAAGAGCCTGTTGGTAAGGCTGACCAAAATTGTGTTAAGCTAAACCGATTAACGACTTTTAGCAAAACGTTACTTTTAGATTAACACAACTGTTGTTGCTTCTTAAATGTTGCTTTTAGGTTTTAGCGACTGAAGAGGAGCATGAATTTCGGTTTGAAATATTTTCGTACACTCTCTTGATTTGTGTTCTCTTTGGGATTTGTACGAGCATTTCCTGTATACCTGTATTGAAAGATCAGATATGTTACCCTTGTTATGTACTCAATACAACAATTTGTTTTAATTACATTCTTTATACAAAACAGTTTTCATTCATATTAACCATGCGTGCATACTCGGCAAGTCGATTAAGCGGGGTTTGTTGGATCAGCAGTCAAATTTCGGAACAAAAGCAAGTAGAATGGCGTTCAACAAAAAATGCGCTTTAAATACACTTGGAAAAAGCCTGATTTTTACTGAGCATCATCATAAAATCGACCCTCCTGAGTCGATTTAGCAAGGTTTCAGTTGGATCAGGAATCAAATTTTGGAACAAAAGCAAGTAGAATGGCGTTCCACAAGAAGTGCGCTTTAAATACACTTGGAAAAAACCTGATTTAAACTGCGCATCTTCATGAAATCGACCCTACTGAGTCGATTAACCTAGGTTTCAGCTGGATCAGGGGTAAAATTTTGGAACAAAAGCAAGTAGAATGGCGTTCCACAAGAAATCTACTTTAAAGAAACGTGCAGAAAACCTGAATTTTACTTAATATTTTTATGAAATCGACCCTCCTGAGTCGATTAAGCAGGGTTTCAGTTGGATCAGGAATCAAATTTGGGAACAAAAAGCAAGTAAAATATCGATCCACAAGAAATGCGCTTTAAATACACTTGGAAAAACCTGAATTTTACTAGCAGGAGTCATGAAATCGACTCTTCTGAGCCGATTAAGCATGGTTTAGAGTTGGATCAGGAGTAAAATTTTGCAACAAAAGCAAGTAGAATGACATTCCAAAAGAATTGCGCTTTAAATACACTTGGAAACAACCTGAATTTTACTACCAGGAGTCATGAAATCGACCATCCTAAGTCGATTAAGCAAGGTTTCAATTCAATCAGGAGTAAAATTTTGGAACAAAAGCAAGTAGAATGACATTCCACAAGAAATGCGCTTTAAATACACTTGCAAACAACCTGAATTTTACTACCAGGAGTCATGAAATCGACCATCCTTAGTCGACAAAGCAAGGCTTCAGTTGGATCAGGACACAAATTTTGGAACAAAAGCAAGTCGAATATCGTTCCACAAGAAATGCGTTTTAAATACACTTTAAAAAACTGAATTTTACTTCCTATCTAAATGAAATCGACCCTCCTGAGTCGATTAATCAAAGTTTCAGTTGGATCAGGAGTCAAATCTTGGAGCAAATGCAAGTAGATTGGCGTTCCACAAGAAATTCGCTTTAAATACACTTGATAAAAACCTGATTTTCTATTCTTACCTTCAGGAAATCGACCCTACTGAGTCGATTGACCAAGGTTTCATTTCGATCAGTCGTGTAATTTTCAAACTAAAGGAAGTAGAATGGCGTTCCACAAGAAATTCGCTTTAAATACACGTGATGAAAACATTTCTATTCTTCACGAAATCGATCCTCCTGAGCCGATTGACAAAAGTTTCATTTGGATCAGGCGTCAAAATTTGGAACTAAAACAAGTAGAATGGCGTTCCACAAGTAATTAGCTTTAAAAAACACTTGATAAAAACCTGATTTTCTATTCTTGTAGAAATCGACCCTCCTCAGTCGATAGACCAAGGCTTCATTTGGATCAGACCTCAAAATTTGGAAGTAAAGCAAGTAGAATGGCGTTCCACAAGAAATTAGCTTGAAGTACACTTGATGAAAAATTATTTCCTATTCTTATCTTCATAAAATCGACCCTCCTGAGTCGATTGACCAAGCTTTCATTTGGATCAGGCGTCAAATTTTCGAACTAAAGGAGACAGAATGGCGGGCCACAAGAAATTCGCTTTAAATACACTTGATAAATACCTGATTTTTTTTCTTCTAGAAATTGACCCTGCTGAGTCGATTGACCAAGGTTTCAACTATATCAGGTGTTGAATTTTCGAACTAAAGCAGGTAGAACGGCGTTCCACAAGAAATGCGCTTTAAATACACTTGAAAAAAACCTGATTTTTATTGCGCATCATCATGAAATCGACCCTCCTGAGTCGATTAAGCAATGTTTCAGTTGGATCAGGCGTCAAATTTTGAAACGAAAGCAAGTATATTGGCGATCCACAAGAAATTG
>JAGDQP010058095.1:1866-12618 GCA_022664845.1 Lepisma saccharinum
AATGGAGGAGTCGCTATAGGATTTTCCCCTCATATACCATTTCGTCAGCACACACCTCCTCCATCCAACCTTCCCGAACATCTCATCACTTCATTATACTTCAAGCAAAGATACATTACTTTAGCAACTATCTACATTCGTCCAGGCCACCCAATCCCAACAGATTTCTTCCAATACATCTCTAATAATTTTCGATACTACATAATCATGGCTGACATAAACATCCATAGCAGATCTGACAGAGCCAAAACCGACTTCCATAGCTTCATTAGTCAGCAAACAACCGGTACTCTCCACAGGATACCTACACACACAAGACCAATCTCTAACACAACACCGGATATAGTTATAACTTCATCCAATCTACTCCCCAATAGCCATTTAGACGTACTTGATCCCCTAGGAAGTGACCACATAAAAGTAAAATTCACAATTGCCTTCACCAGACCAAACCCAACCACACCCATAATCCCGCGCCAAGTACTTCGTTTTGACAGAGCGAACTGGGTTGGCTACAGGGAACATATAGAAGCAAAACTCACAGACTCTACACCACCCACCACAAAAGACGAACTCCACCTTAGACCATATCACCACTACAATCAAACAAGCATCAGACAGTCACATCCCTACTTCTACTACTCACCCGTTTAGACCTAACGTACCTCCACAATATCTACCATTAATACGCCGCTCCCGTAATCTATACCGAGACTATCAACGCACTCAAAATCCTGAATCGCTAAGACTTCATAGACAACTCCAAAGAGCAGTACATAACTACATAAAAGCATATAAACTACGACAATGGATCAAAACATGTAATAATCAGGCAGATACATCTCACCCATCCAAATACTGGAAACGCTTCAACACACTTACAGGTAAATACTCACACACCACATATCCCCTACTTCAAGAAAACACAGCCCTTCATACAGACAAAGAAAAATCCGATGTTTTTGCAGATTATCTTCAAACCATCTTCACCCCCACAATACCTTTCAACCCTTCTCGAAGACACCCCGCAGATCATCTTGACATCCATTCCCCTCATCTACAACCAAACTCTGATCATCCACTTCCTGAACATCCACTTACTACACCAATCACACCCGAAGAAATCATACACACAATCACACGCAAACGTCAATCTGCTCCAGGACCCGACAAAATTACCTATAGACACTTCAAAGAAGATCCTATTTTCCTCATACAACTTCTCGCTCATATATATACCTTTATTTTGCGCACAGGATACATCCCATTACATTGGAAATCTTCACAAACACTCATGTTCCATAAACCACAGAAACCTACCCATGCTGTCTCCTCGTACCGACCCATTCAACTAACTTCAACATTTAGCAAAATCCTAGAGAAAATCCTAGTCACCCGGCTCCATACCCACCTGGAACACCACAACCTTCTACCCCTACACCAAGCAGGCTTCCGTCATTCTTTTAGCATTAATGATCAGCTACTTTGACTTTCCAACATGATAACCAATCACTATAATACATCCAAACCTTCTTGCTTAGTTCTATTTGACCTCGAAAAAGCATTTGATATAGTATTGCACAAAGCCCTAATACATAAACTCTGCCCACTTCACCTTCCCATAAATTACATCCGCTATGTATTTAACTTCCCCACGAACCGCCTGACCTATGTCTCTATCAATTCCAGTACATCACATCCTATGTTCTTACATTGTGGTGTTCCACAATGATCTGCACTTTCCCCACTGCTTTATATCCTCTTCGTTGCTGACCTCCCTCCATTTCCCAATAACATTCACATATTCCAATACGCAGATGACACCGCCTTTCTAGCACTTAGCAAAACCATACCACATATAAACAGAACCATGAACGATGCCATCAACACATTCACAAACTGGTGTAGTAAGTGGGGATTATCCATTAACTCCACTAAAACTCAGGCAGTAATCTTCCTTCCTGGTAAACGTCGTTCACGAGTTCTCCGAACTATCCCTGACAATACAAAACCAACCCATAAATCCTTCACAATATGTCACATATCTAAGAATCATCTTTGACCAACATCTAACATGGCGCTCACACTTAAACAAAATCATAGCCAAAGCTACAAACCGCCTAAATCTCTTAAAAGACCTTACTGGAACTACATGGGGACTAAAACCACAAACAGTCATAAACACCTATAAAGCATTCCTTCGCCCGATTCTCACTTTTGGACACATAGCATGGCTCGCAGCAGACACACACATCTACCATAAACTACAAATCATGGAACGCCACGCTCTAAGGATCGCTTACCGATTCAAACTACCCAGTCCTACCCAAGAACTCTACGATCGAATCACCTTTCCCCACCTTCTGCTTCACCTTGAAACACCTCGCCTGAAATACATCTCACAGCGCTTTGAGACAGAACACCCACTACTAGAAGACATTATACACACCCACGTACATCATAACGCACCAGCTACACACATCTCTTCACCACTCTCACTCCTTTCCACACTCTATCACTATACTATACCACCCGACCACCCTGAAATAGCACGCATATTAGCCTTAAGTTCAGCTACCATCCCTCACATCATTGCACCCTCATATGCCGCACAGTGACTCATCTTGAACGCCAGGGCTCATCTGTCCACATATAGATCTAGAGTCGCCCCTAGATCAGAAGATTATCACTCACTTGTCTTAATTGTGCCAACGTGTTGTCTTGTCTAGTGCACCTCACTTTCATCACATCACTTTCACATTATACATATTGTATATTTCCCGACTATAACTTTATTGATTATTTGATCTATATCCCTACCAAGTTATATGGTTATGAGGAAAACTCATAATAATCCCAGATAATGAAAGAAATAAAATTATATGATCTCAGAAATCTCTTAGCCTACCCACTTTCCCATGTTAACTCCTTTTCCACCACTTCCTCTTCCCACATAGAGGGTGTAGCCCTTTGGAGGTACTAGCCTTTCAGGCTAGTAATAAAAAAAAATGCTTTTAATTAGATATCATTATAATTTGGCACTCAAACCGTTTAAATGAGTGAATGTTTATAACGAATCGGCACATTTTTTTGGAACAGATCAGAAATAAACTTCTTACCTCAATGCAGAAGGTATATTTCTCTATCTCTGGCAGTTACAAATTATTGAAAATTTACTTTAAGAACAATAAGAAAGTTTGTTCATTTTTATTTGGATAAAAATTTCGATCGTACTAAACGACCTTTCTCTCTAAGAAACCATTTGAGGAGTAAGCAGAAATACTTTATCCTTTGTTTACCTAAAGAATTCTAGCATATAATTTCATAAAATGTGACGTACAGTGTGTAGTTTAATTCTCTGTTAAATTTCTTTTTTTTTCTACATCAGTACACTCTGTATGCCATGGATAACGTATGTTTTATCTCAGACAGAAAACACTATGCTTCGATATTTTGTATCAGTGGCGGCGAAAGAAAATGTTACAGTGTTGCATATCAACTACAATATAATTAATTTGTTTATAATCAAATAATAGTAAGCGTCTTTTTTTGTAACTTACTCTTTCTTTGTACTTTCTCTTGACTCTGTGTATCTTTCTTCATTTGTCTCAGCTTATTCCGTCTTCAATGCCATAAAACATTTCAACTTTTATTCTTCCGTTCCCCTCTTTTGTTATACTTTTTCTTTTATAAGTCTTCTGGGTAAGCTATTTCTATCCAATGATCTCTTCGTTCTTTCTCCTATCAGTTTTCTTTTATCTTCTATTTCCGTCAATCCATCTTCATTTTACTGCCGTTCATTTTTATCTTTTCTTGTCAAAAAATACAACTTAAAGTTTTCCAAATAGTCTACATTTCTACTTTATTTTTTGATTGTCAATGTGTCGTTGCCGTGAACCACCATACTGCATATGAAACAGTTAGCAAATCTCATTTATAGCTTAATTAGTATTCTTCTTGATGACTGCAATATTTGAACTTTTATTTTTTTTAAATTCTCTCTCATACCTATAGATATCTTACTGCCCTTTTGCTCTATTCAGCTTCCATTTCATGTAACGAACCATCATTTTAGTATTTCCTCAGTTTCACTTCATTTCGAATTCTTTTCTCACTCTTACAATATTCTTCACTATAAATCTTCTTCATTTTTTTTGTTTCTCTGCATCGCATTTCCACTCATTCTGCAATATTATTTTTGCATGATAAACATCATAAAATTCTTCTACATATGAAGGCTATGCTTTCTTCTGCAGTAACACTGCAAGTATATTCTGCAACATCATAATGTCTGTAATACAAGGGTTGTTCCATGTAACTGTGTTTCATATCGATCCCTGCCCCTTTTCTGCTCATTTGACTGTTACAACGTTGGCCAACTTGCACTGGGAGGTGTTGTCCCACGTCCCATATAGTCCAGACTTAACCCCCAGTGATTATCAGATGTTCGAACCCCATAAGGAGCATTTGAGAGGGAAGAAATTCCGGTCAGATGGAGCTTTACAGAATGATGTTCTCCAGTAGGTACGACGTACGACAGCGCCTCACTTTTTGTTCTACCCTAAGGGAATAACGGCACTTCCACAATTCCAGCGGTTCGTGGAAGTTCAGGGCGGACTACTTGGAGGGACTTTTTTATTTCCAACTTGGTCAAGGTTGAACAACCCTTTAAATAATAAGAATTCAAAGTGAAATAATCATGATTAATCATTAGTTTATTTAACTATGTGTGGAAGGATAAGTATATCGGATGGAGGCAATGAATTACAATTAGCTTCAATATTGCAGAACCCATGATTAGATACGTACTAGATGATTTATCCGCCCGTTAGTGTTGGGTGAATAAAATATGTTGGCAACAATCGTCGGGACTGTCACCAATACTCGCTTCCCCGTGGCGGGCTGCGCCCCTTTATCGTAACCAGACTCTCTGGGGGTGCGGCAGATCTATCGTCATAATCCCATAGGGCTGCGGCTTATAGGAGAGTTATACAAATTTCATTCCTCTAGCTCGAACGATGTAAAAAATGTTTTGTAAGCAGCCATTTTGAATCCAAGATGGCGACTTTTTCAAAATGAAATATTTTCTTATACTACTCTTGATAATACACCTTTATGCCAAATTTCGTATCTCTAGCTCAAACGGTGTAAAAATTGTTTTTGGGCAGCCATTTTAAATCCAAGATGGCGACTGATGTAATAACTTCCCACAGAGGTCTATTATCTGATCATGTTCGAAAAATCATTCCCATCCATCAAGCCGTTCTGGCGTTTTAATGTTTTTAAGATGACGAAAAACTTAAATTTTAATGGAGTTGGAAACACTGACGGAAAATTCCTTTAAAACCTTGTGTTGACAAGTTCTGTGGTTGGCATGTAGTCTTTGAAGAAAAACAAGGAAAGAGAACTCCAGAATAAAGAGGAAAAAACATCTTTGCTGGGAGGATAAAAGACCGGAAAGATCTGGATATTTCTGTTGAGCGCTCGTTCAAGCTAGTTACGACTCGTCCACTCTGTCTTTATCTACCCTTTGATTATTACTGCTGAAGCAGGAATGGAAATTTTTTCAAATAAAAAATATCGTACTGTGCGTTCAAAATTATTGTACTCTCTTTCTTTCTATATACAGCGTGAGTCAAAAATTCGAAACACGCTGTCATTGTATATGTTTAATCACATGACTGCATTATCGATATAGATATATCATTTGAAAGGCCATGTCTCAAACTAACGATAGACAACAATATCGAATCACTTAACTCCCTCATACTGCTCGCCGTTTTTAACACGGCATAATTGATAACGCTTTGGAAAGTCACACATTGCTTTCTGATACACCGTAATATCACGTATTTCTTCGTCAATTGTTCTTTTTAGCATGCCAATTTCTTCTGGTTTTCGAGCATAAAACTTCTTCAAATATTCTCACAACCAATAGTCACAGGATGTGACTGACATCAGGGGAGTCTCACCCATCTATTTGTCAATTCGCGATTTCAAATTTCCCTCGCTATAATAGTATAATGAGAGGGTGCACCATCATGCTGGAATATGCTATGTTCGTGTTGAACATTTTTCATCACTGGTATAAAATGTTCATTAAGGATTGCACAGCACTGTTCACCATTAACAGTTTCGTTCAAGATTCACGTTCCTAACAATGCGATCATTGTCCAAACTGTGACTGATCCGCGTTTTGAATGTTTCTCTTCAATAATTTGCTTATTTTGCTCTACCCTAACGGCGATAAACACTTCCATTAACATTGATCAGATCTTTCATCAGGAAAATGCCATTTCTGGAACAAACATCGTTTTCATCTCCTAAAACCACTCATGTTCATCGCCATTTTGGCTAGTAACATCAATTGAGTGAGGTACGTGAATCTTACCTGAAATAACAAACAAAGGTTCAAGTTTAATATATCACCCACCATTTCTTTCTACAATACTCACTACGATACTACATTGAATTTAAACATGGAGCCATATCTCTGACTCGGACTCTACAGTAAGTGCCTGAAAATAAAAAATAAGAAAAAAAATTGAGTGTGAGAAGAACATGTGCTCAAAGTTTTATATTTTCTTTTTTTTTCTACAGAAAAATAACTTTTTTAATACATATATACATTTTCAAATTTTATAAAGTTCACTAATCATTGATTAGGTTAGCTTAGGGAAGTCACGTTCGGTGTTTTTTTTTTGTTTTTATTTATACGTGATTTACTTTAGTTCACGGTAATCATAACAGATGGTTCTTACGTCAATTCTGAGGACTATATTTTCTACTCCGAATCATCCCCTTAACAGCTTGTGGCTGGTGACGGGCCTAAATTATTATAGATTAAAATGGGAAAAGTAACTCATACGCTACACTGTTAAAAATTCCGGAAACATTCTTGGAAGAATCTAGGCAACACATTTTAAGTAAATTTCCAATAAAAAAACAGACATCATTCAGTTTCACGAATGCTGGACAGTGTTGTCAGGTGGAGGTAAATTTCCCGGAAAGCGGGAAAATCGAGCAAAAAAAATGTGAAAGGGGAAAATAGATTAAATATCGTTTTAAAAAAATCCATTAATTTTTAAAGAAAACTTAGAATGCGGGAAATGTTTACAAAAAGCCGGAAATTTTTCAATATTTTGAGGGAAATATTGCGACGGGAACCTGACAATACTGATGCTGGAAGAAGAAAAAATGGAAAACTCTAGCAAGATTTGAACATGGGTTGTAGAGTTAGAAGTCCCTGGTCTTACTGACTGGACTAAACTACCAGTCATAAAGCATTAGACGAAAACAGCATAGAGAGTGAGAAATACGTTACAGGAAGATCTAAACAAAGTTACTCCCACGGCTTACGCCATGTTTTAATCGCTTATTCTATTTGCTAATCAGGCATCGCAGTTACTATTCACTGAGATCATCATCTATTTCTGCTGAAGTGCGTAATCGAAATGACGGCAGCAAACACTTGGTCAGAATTGAATGTTTGATTACGATAGGAAAGGCCTCTTTCTACGCATGTGCGAATATGACACGAACTGAAAAATTGAGAACTTCCAGTAACCACAAAAGAAATGTCTCGGTGTTTATTTTGTTTTAAGGTTACTGCAAATATTAACACTAATCTGAAGCATTACTTATATACGAGTAAGTGCATTTTCCTAACAACCGACATAAACCAGAAACCCTTATATTGTAATGTCATCAAAGCCGCTGAGACCGGCACACACACCTCGCGGAACACTAATGTTGCGCAAAACAAAGTTTGGAAAGAAAAAAATAAACTACTCTATCGGTATGAGAGCACGAACGCTACGGTTCCAAGTTTTTATAACATAATGATATACAGTGGAATCTCGATAAGTCGAATTCCTTGATATATCGAATTTTATTCATTCCCCTTTATCTTCCCTATTCCATCTTGTATTAATTTACCTCTACAAGTCGAACTTTATAAAATGAACACCTCGATAATTCGAATTTTCGTTGTTTTCTGGACGTGCCGTTGAACCTCTATAACACGAAATCTCCTGCTTAAGAATCTCGGCAAGGTGAAGTTACAGTATAAATATCTCTAAAAGTCGAAGTTTCATTCAGGTAAACCTTTGTAAGTCAAAGTTTAGTGAGTTCAACGTTCTGAGCCGAACGAAATGAGGCGTCAGATGCTCATGTCCATACCAGTGCTGTCGCAGCGAGTGTCTGTGACACAGTGATCAGCACGCAATCAAGTGTTTCACATGATGGCAAAGCGAATATGCACGACTCTAACTATAGAAATAAGGCGCCAGTCAGTTCTGGCTCTCGATATCTCTATTCCTCTCAATAAGTCGAACTTCGCTAAGTCGAAATATTCAATAAGTCGAATTTTGTCTTTTCTCGTAAAGATTTGCATTATCGAGGTTCCACTGTATTACCAGACAATGTGCTATAAAGCGAATCATGCTTTAGAAAATTACTCGTTTCCTTTCAGCAAGTGTATAAGTAACACACTGATCATAATAGTACAGACGGTCGTAAGATATCGTTTAAAATGGCGGCGTCCTATCAGAGATAATGAAAAGGAAAGAACCAAACCCGACCTTCCTAGCCTCCCCTAATCATTTCTATCACACTTATTATAATACATATGATAATATAAACATGTTTTTGACACGAAAAAATTAGAATTTGGCTTATTACAATTACGACCGTATTTACAATTATGATCCGACTCTATGTAAATATGGTCACGCATTGAATACATAGACTTAAAAATCTCAGACAGGTCACTTGGAAAAATTCTGAAACTATGTGTGAATGGAGTCCTTAAAGCACAAGATGTGGCCTGAAAATTTCAACTTTTTGACTTTATTAGTTAATTCGCAGCAATAATTTAAACATTACCGCTTAAAACGCCACTTCCAGAGCCGGCTTTAAGTCAACCGGCACTCTGTTCCAATTTTTTTTTCGATTCACCCTCATAAATAGTAATTTAATTTTTTCGAAATCATAAGATACACTCACACTCGAAATGGTTGGCGCCTCCAAAATTGTGACGCTCTGTTCGCAGGAACAGTTCGAACACCCTTCGAGCCAGTGCTGGCTACTTGATATCGTTAACAATCACTGTTGGGGCACCAAGTCATAAAATTTTGTGTTAATAAGCTCTTAAGCATAACATACACATAACATTTTGTGTAAATAAAATAAGCTTGTAGTGTTTGCTAACTGAAAGACAATAAGGATGTAAACATGATCAGTTATTACCAAGTGCTCATATTGAGTTTTGAAACCTTAGATGGGACACCTTAAAAATGTAATGTTTTAGTCATTTGTCTTAAAAGTCATACCGTAAATAGATTATCCTTTATCTTACCAAGAGCGTAAACATAGTCGCTTACTAAGTCCAATTGTTGAAAAAAAAAAGAACATTTAGCCCCTATATGAGAACAACAGATGTACTTGTATATAAAAAAAAAGCGATCATAACATGAAAGTTAAGTCAGATGTGCAGAGCTAGTGTTCAAAATTCCCACTGAGAAAGATAGCGTTACAAATTTTACAATACCACCTAAGTCACAAAATGTATTTGTTAAAGAAGAATGGTAAAGACGGCGCTAAATTTGAATTGATATGTACCATACGCGACACTACTCTTTTCGATATTACAGCACCATCTGTTGGATAAACGAAGAACTACTTCTTGACATCATGTGCGTCGAAACATACAGAAAAGTCAACTTCGCCCAAAGTGGCTGTTAGGCGGCAGAGGCGGTCTGGGCGGCCCTGATACCCGGAAATTTCTGGCTGGGCCCTGCCCTCTGCAAAATCACTTAAGACATTACTCGATTAGTTATTACTAATTCAAAACTCCGACATCGTTCATAGTAACCAGTGGCGTAACTAACGGGCCCGCGAGGGGGGCACTAGGCCTGCTAAACCCGTAGCCTTGTTTGTTGAAAAATGAATAACACAATTTAAAAAAAAAAAGTCTCAAAATTACATGTAAACTCGAAACTGTAATCTCGTCCATAATTTATGCATTCAATAATGTGATGTGCAATCGATAACATTTAAAGAGCATGGAGCTGATTCTCCTACGGTAAGGAAACTGTGTTAGACATGGAGTTGTTGGACGCGAGTGATACTCATTTTGATATTGATTGGATCTAGCTGAACTTTTTTAGTAAAGACACAATATTTATTGCATCTGCAAGATGAGTCAAAGTCAGAATAATGCTAAGGCCTTTTCATAATTGGAGGCCTGAATTGCAAAACATCCCAAGTCCAGCAAAGTATTCTTTCAGGAAGAACAAAAAACAGTCCAAGGTCTTCGTGTGTTATCCTATTCAGCTGGTTTTTTTTTATTATTATTAACAACGGTTTCTGTGGTGGGATTAGGACGTAATATTTATGTAAGTGTTTATGGGATGGGATGTTTTACAATTCAGTTCCTCTTGGTAGGGATTGGGCTCTTGGGTATTTTATATAAGAAGAAGAAAATTTGGAAAAGTAATAATCTAGCATAATTAAGCGTCCCAAACGAATTTTTTTTACAGAAATCAAGGGGTCAATCTGTGGTGTTCGGAATTGTCAAGCCGTGATTATTTTGTAAAATGTTTTACACTGAAACAGACTATAAAACGATTTGGGACAGTTGTGCTGCCATCTTTTAATGACAGCAAGAGGTAGATGGATTTTGTTGGTGTACTTGATAGTCGTTTCTGCCGTTAGATAACACTACGGTGCAATGATCGTTATAAACTTACA
>JAGDQP010058096.1:0-11523 GCA_022664845.1 Lepisma saccharinum
TAACCTTTTAATGTGTGGTTAATATGCGTCAAAATTAACATACTATGACGTAAGCGATAATAATTCATTATGCTAATGAATAATACGCTATACTTCAATCAACCCTAATTGTTGTCAACAATTAACTTTAATTAATAACACTCCGTTGTTATAACCAAAACGTTTCTGATTCTTCGAAATTAAATACAGGGAATAATAGAACATTTTGAATTTCTCAACTATCTTAATGATAATAAAACTGTAAATATTGATTTCTTTTAATGAATCACTTTTCAACTGAGAACGTGATACACAAAGTATCCAAGGTTTAAAGAAACGTCTTTCAGGCTAAAAACGTGTATTCTAAAATTGTTTTCCTCACCGGCGAACGGATGATCTTTTAACCTCGACCGAGTGGGAAATAAAAAATACGCCATCTTCACTCATAAATTACTACTATCTTCAGCAGGATGGAAGTTTTTTAGGATTTCGTCCCCGAAAAAACGACTTTGCTGAGTCTCTCCGCTTGATCATTTCTCAATGTGTGTGTCATGGGAGGTCTCAGACGTGAGGTTCGGAAGTTTATTGACGAACTTAAGAATAATCTCCACGAGGAGCTACCCGGTGAAAGGCTCGAACAAGTATTGCCGACCCGGGACAGGAACCTCTTAATTTATCACGCCTGTTTTAAAACTCGCGAAAATCCGCCGCTGAACCGATTTCGCGAAACACTGCAACGCTTATTGAAGACGATAAGGCGTATAGTTGATTTCGCATACCACTGTTTCGGTTGGGACTTTAGGGTATATATCGAAGACATATCACCCGAAGGACAAATCCGTTACCGCATAGAATAAACAGCAGCCTTGGTAAGTACATGAATTAAACTTCTTAAAACTTGTATAAATTTTAAATCTTACTAAAAGTGCTCTAGAGGCACCAGTGCATCTAGGCATCGACGTTATAGTTATTCTGTTCTCAGTCTTACTAAATATATAAATTTTCCTGTACGAATTAAGTTTGTTCTCAAAAAGAAATTTAATTAAACCATGGACATCCCAGAGCGATAGAAATCTTAGATATGCTTTATTAACCGAAAATAGTTAAGCTAAGATATTCGTGAGTTCGCATTTAATCACGTCTTGTGTTATCTAAAAATAAAATAAAATGATTTACTAAATAAACTCGATTAAAATTCTAAATCGCCAATTTTCGGAATAGGAAATCGAATACCTATACTGAATAAATTCATTCCTATTTGGTTAATTGCCAAAATAAAATTGTAAAACAATCGAAATTGGAACTGATCGCCCACTTCGCGTAATACTGCAAGTAACGTTGACTCCTCAGTTACCTGGGTACTCTGTAAAACGCAGACCTAGAAAAACATTTCGATATACGCTGCTTAACACGTAAATGCTGTGTAATGTTTCTTATAAATTGTGTAATATATATAAAAGACATTACTGCCTCATTAGAAGCTGTGACACACTTCTTTTAGTTTCTATAGATTTAGAATCTAAATCCAACATCATTTATGTATATGAATCTAAACCGACAAAACCGTGGCGGACTAACTCTACATGTTCGGTTTATAGGAAAATAAAAATATTTCTACAAAAGAAACAAATTAATAATCAAAAAAATCGATGATCGATAAATAACTGCATCGATGAAAACATCTATATAGTTCTTTGTTATTCTAAACTCGCAAATAAATAAATGAGTCCGAACATTCCAATTGTTCGAGTTGAGTACTTGAAAAATGCTCGATATTTGCGCAGATTTCAAGATAACTCGTAAACCTCTTACAGTTTGGCCAAACCATTTTATTTAAAAGCATATACAAATCAGTCTATTTCGAAATGTGCAAACAACTTTGTTTCAGGGTTCAAATAATGATTGAAACCAAGTGTTGTGTATTTAATGTGAACAAACCCAATTTTCTGTTAGTCCTGAACGACAACGCAAACTTCTAAATCCATGCGTAAAATTATCGATGGCAACAATACAAAAGAAAAAAAATATTGCCAACAATAATGCAAATATATATATATATTTAGTGTATTTACTTGTGCGTAGTGTTCCAAGAAATTTCGCAAGTAAACAGTAATATTTTAAACAGAACTGAAATATAATATCAATGTATTTCGCAAGAAACAAATCAATCCAAACGAATTTCTTATTGTATCAGTGTAATGTTATTCTTATTACTTATAATCATTTGCCAATATGCCTGCAAATTGACAATTTAATTTCACTTGAGTTAATTCCTATCTTGAATATCATTCAAATAATGATACTGTTTACCAACAAATATTTAACTACACTCGTAAGAGTTTAAAATGTGTGGTATATCACATTTCTTTCTAAACAATATAGTTATTTACGATTGTTCATTTTGCTAAATTATGGTAACATGGCAAAAGTAACATTAAAGCTTTTATTGTAGTGACGTCCCAACCTGTTGCTTGACGTCACTGACACATTCACTGCCTAACTGTATTATTGTGCAGTGAACTGAGGCAAGTCATTCAGATGACAGCTGTCTCAAACCACACAGGTTAAGGGTTACATTGATAATAGAGTTGTAAGAGAAAATGAAACACGGTTGGCAGTTAACCCACTATCAAATTTATCAAAATAATCTTAAAAAGGTAAACAAATGTTGATATTTGAATACCTTCCAAGTTATATGTGTCACCTGATAGCAAAATACATTTTTGCAAAACCAGGTATGTCATAAAGTATAATGATTATCTCGTGACGTCTGACTCCACGCGCCAAAGCTCTATTAATACATAATTAACTCGTACCGCTCACCGCTAGTCTTAAAATTGCAATTTAATGCATAACCTGTATGACTCTTTCAAATGGTAACCAAAACACTCAACCATTAGAAAATACCTTCAATCTAATTAAGTGTATCAAAAATCAATTAGCCAAGTTACTAGTTACAAATCGCAAATGAACTTGTCTAGATTCAGTTTATTTAAATTAACGACTTAGGCTCAAACCTATACTAAGCCTAAGAAAACTAAGCTATCAACGCAAAGCTATTTTCACAAAAAGAGACGGAATAAGTTGTTTAATCGTTCATTACTATTACTATTATTCTTTTTAACAATATATTCTTTTACTGTGTAATAATAGATTTTATGTTACTGTGTTTCAATAATGCATATATATATATATATATATGGCTTATCTATTTTTATTCACAATGTGCTTATTACACAAAAGGGAATTTATATTACTTAATTAATTTAATATCTCTTTCGATTCTCTCTCACAAGGGAAGGTTCTTAACTTCCTAAGTTTCGGAAACTAGGTTTCCTCTTCTCTTAGGGGGGGAAAAGTGCTGGAAGGATATCTGTGAGGCATTGCCCCTCCCAAGGGCCGCGACCCACCTATTAACCATCCTCTCGGGTCTCCTCCCAGCTCTCATCTACCCTCACCTGGACACACAGGTATTCATAATAATCCTTGCACATAAATGCAAATAAGGAAAGCATGAGAATTCAATTATAATATTGATTATTGTATTTTATATTTCTAAAAGAATCTATTTCATATTGTACTGGCGTCTGAACAAACCAAGAAATCTTTTCTCTTAATTAATGTGCGATGGAAAATTACAGAATATGAAACAAGGACAAGAGTACATTAACCAGGATATTTGGTGGACTTCGGTCACACGAGCGAACTAAATTAGTAAAACAGACTACGAATTTGTGTAAACGGTCTTGCACAATCTGGTTCTATCCAACTTGCACGAGCTCGTCTGCACGTACACCACATATGTTGTACAACGTGAGCTACTGGTAAACCAGAGCAATTATATACTAGTTTTAGCGAGCACGACTCTTCACTTTTTGAAGAGCTACGATACACTTCACGTCGCCTTCGAAGTCCGTGAGTCCAACCCCGGCGGCCCACTTGGGTCGACCGGCTTTGTCCGACAATTTCACTGTAATTCAATCTCGTCGCACGATTGCTTGTTTCAGTGCTAGTTATAAACGAGCCTTCATCTTTAAACGTTTGGCTACTAAATTCTTAACGCCAACCTAATTCGAACTGAAAGCGCTCGCTCTCTAAAATTACCAAGAGCTCACAACTTTCACTTCAACTTCTTGTATATAGTGACTGTGTTCGTCTGTAATTGTGGGAATAGTCAGTGTCAATAAACGTAGTGTACAACAGACTAATTGCTGTCGACTGCTTCTTTCTACAAGCTAAGATACCTACAGAATACCTTCATAGGTCTGCGTGGAATCCGAACCATCAAACGTCAACCCGCCTCCGAAGAGATTGACCGCTCGAAGCCCGCCTGATACATCAGTCTCCTGTTCCACCAGGCGGTCTTTAGATCCACTACATGTTGATCCAGAGGAATACGTTAGTGAGCTTTTTCAATTTGCGTTAGCTAACATCATACCGGAAGTTCCGCCATCCGCGTACGTAGGGATTACGATCGAGAGCACTGCTAGTGAAATTGGTAGACCGGTGTACGTGGGTTGGCGGAAACGGTATGAACTCAACCCAGCTGTAATTTTATCAGCTATAGAAAACGTTCTCAACTCGAATGAGACATTTTTATTTGGGCACGTGGTGATAAAGTTACACTGGGTAGATATGCGAACTGGAAAGGGAAAAGCTAGACGTAGATACAATAAGACCATGGAAAAATCCGGTTTCCTCTCTAAGTACACCGTGTCACCTCCAAAATCGGCCTTATGCTTCCCACAGGCGTTGGTGTTGGCGAAGACCCGTGCAGATAACAAAAAGAGTAAGCCCGCAAAAAAGTACGGCCCGAGAAACGAAGAAAAACCACAGGACACGGGTTCTGGAAAAGGGAAGCACGACGACTGAGAAAAGGTAGGTATCGATGTGGAGGCAACTAACGGGCGCGGACGAGAGGAAGTCGAGTTGTTTCAGCAACAATTGGCTCGACAGTATAGAATAGTAGTTTATGAAAGAAAGCCAAAAGCAAGAGAAGCTAGAGTAATGTACGCAGGTCCTTTAGGGAAAACGCCCCTGTATATACAGCATTCAGAGGATGAGGAAACGGGTTACAGGCATTACAGCATGATTACGTATATTACATCATACTTACGGGTTAAGGAGTCCTGTGATATGTGTCTTACGGGGTACCGTGACAAGTTACGACAAATGCTAGTACACGTGCTCGTACTGTAAAGCGCGCCATACCATTAAGGACGATTTAAATGTATGGATTGTCATAGAACATTTCCCTCCATGGCCTGTAAAATGAACCATAAAAAGGCCCCAAAAATTGTAGGTCTGTATGTAACAGGTTTTAATGCCCCGACTGCTTGGCCCTTATAGATACGCAGCGACGTAAAACGCTGATGATAAACGCGGAAGATGGCGGAAGTGAAATGAATAACGATCTGATTAAAGAATTAAAAATAGGGGAAATTATTGTTGTGGGACTGTCTGTCATCCTGAAGTACAGTTCGTAGAGAGAAATGGCTAGTGAAGGGCGGGAAGTAAATCTGCGTTTGAGTGCAATACCGGAAATAGTGGGGTTGATCAAAGGGGACGTTTTTGCGGGGTTTAGTCGGGAAGAATATTTGGTGACGTGTGGGGATCAAAATTTCGAAGTTGTTTCTAATTGGCTTGGGACGTGGGCGCGGTCTTTTGGTTTAAATTAAAGAAACGGGTAGTGGCTTTACAGAAAAGAAAGGGGAAGGATTTTATGATTAGTGTGCTGCAGAAAGATTTGATCATTCAATTGATCTATTTTTAAGGAAAATGAAAGAATTATGTAAACTATGTGTACTGTGTAAATTACTGAAACTGATGTATGTAGGATTGCCTAAACTAAAGGATAAAGCTGAACAATTCGCAAAACTTATATTACGGAGTCGGATAACTAAAATCGTCGGTAACTACTGTTAGTATTGTCAAATATCAAATCGTAGTAATATCGTATAATGTCATAATCGGGTAATTCAAAATTGAAAAATTAAACCTAAAATACTAAAATTCATTATTTATATAAAAATCTTTAATTAAGATACATAAGATTATAATTAATATTCAGTACTCATATCAATATCTTCAATTAAATAATCGTCGTAGGTTATAGGAAGCATGGAGAGAACGGGGATTATCGAATTGGGTACGTGTGTCGGAAATTAATCTATCCATCGTAGAAGTTAAAGTAGAAAAAGCTTATTTAAAATACCTCGAAGTCGTTATATTAAAGAAATTAGGGGGAGTGTTATCTACAAAACTTTATTTAAAATTATTAAAATTCCTTAAGGAAAAGTTTATATACTAGGACTATGTGTCTAGAACCAATAGAAGTTTAATTAAAATACAACTGCATGTAAACAATTAGGAGAAGAGTCTAAATGTAAAGCGTATAATCAAATATTAAAATTATAGAATACTACGAAGGCGTTAAATATGCAATTAGACAAAATCAAAGGAATTTAAAGACGTTTCAAAATTGCACAAATTATAGGAAATTCTAACCGAAGAATGAAATTGTGGAGAATGCGTTCAATGAGTTTTAAGGTAATTGCGCAGCCCAAAAACGTAATAAACCTTAATAAAACATGTAAACGTAATCTGCGAAATGTTACTAGGGTTACGATGAGATGTTTGACGCCGATCCGTGGTGTCTGCTAGTTTACAAGTCGTTTGATCCATTATCCGAAAATTTACGTCGGTTGTTAAAGCATTTGCAGCTATAATTAGTAAAAAAAATTATAGATGGAATTAAATTGTGCATTACTGGAAATGAAATGGAAGCTGTCGAAATCTGAAGTTGTAAGAGAATTAAATTAAATTGCAAGCACAAGTGTTGCCGGAAGTAGATGTAGATAATAAATGAAGAAGGAACCATTATATGTCTTAGTTACTTTGTTAGAAAATTCACAAAATTCAATGGGGCGCTATCGATATCATAAACACTGCTCGTTTTGCTCTGTGTAACATGAACCGAAGTACCAAACTAAATAAAGCTCGTCGTCTTTCAAAGTAAGGTTTAGGAGATGGATCAAGATGAAAGAATTGATCTACAGAATGATGGAAGTGTCGCTTGATGAAAGGACATGGCTGCTACTTGCCTTTATCTAAGATGGCAGAAAAGATTTATCGAATTAAAACTAAAGGAGAAGGTTAAATTATCGTTACATGGAGTGCAGATGCAATATAATTCTTATTATTTTTATTATTATGCCAAATTCTGTTTTAATGAAATCGTGTTAAGAAGGAAGTGTCTATTTTAATGGAATAATCAAAACCGTATTATGCTCAACTATTTTTAATCGTTAACTAAACTTCTAGAATTATTCTCATAATGAGGGAAATTAGAATGGAAAATTGTAGTCGAAGGCGAAATAATTAACTTGCTATAATTGTAAAGTGAAATAACAAGAAACAACAACCACTGAAACAATGACAACTAGATAATTGGACTAGAGTATGCAGGCTTGTAAAGGGGCCTGAAAGGGGAAGAGAAAAGAATGTTTAACATACTATCATCATTAAGTGGTGCAAACTGTAATAGACGGACATCAATAAATGATCGTAATGTGCTAACCATGGAAAGAAATTTCAATAGTGATTCTATTCGATATCTAAAAGTTGGGTAGTACTTATAAGATGCTGGTAGGCTTAAGGTTTATTTTCCTTGATTATTCAAGTAAAATGCGTTTATTTAAAGAGGGGGAAAATTATTATTAATATTTTCAAAGATGAAACAATGGAGGGTCTGGCATTAAGATGGTAAAATTCTGGCAATTTATTTATGCTAAACGAGAATAAAGCGGGATAGTTGAGAATTAGAACTAGAAAAGGCGCTATTTACAGGAAGCATTATATATACAAAGTGAGAAATGATTAAATATGTGTTTAACATTATTGCCTTGTGCACTATTTATTGAATATATCTGACCGTAATTGTTCAAATAATAGAGTCCTAAAATTCGAGGGTTTTACATTAAAGTTACAAAGTTATGCCATGTGGCTGAAAGTAAATTAAAGACGAAGTACCAAATTACTAATGAAATGTATTTAACAACAAATTCTGAATTATGTAACTAAGATTGATGGGACAACAGGACCTGTAGTTTAAGGGCGTAGATTGTCACTGCTTATTTATCATAAAAATGTCTCTTCTTAAAATCAAAATTATCATTATCATATCGTAGAATATAATTTCGTCGGTTTAAATAAATCATCGGAAATCAACATAAATCATCGCGCGGAAAAAACAAACTAAACATATCTCGTAGCTAGCATCAAAATTAAGTATAAACAAACGTCGGTGCAGGAGTTTCAATATCATTTAATGGTGTTATATGCTCAGGATTTAATATTTTCATTTTTTTATGAGTTTTGACCAACACTGTATATATCATTTCTGCAAGTTTATAATATTTCACTCTGTATTAGATTTAAGTTTTATTACGAGTGAATCATGACAATAGATTTTACATCAGAGCTCCAAAGTATCCATAAACGACATAGCAACGTACAGGACGTGACAGTAACACCATTTCCGTTCTCAAATTATATTTCTAAATTACGAACTACCATGTGGCATCAGATCTAACCTTGACTCACAAGAACACTGAAATCCAATATAAAATCCCACGCGATTCCAGACATCATGCACACCTAATAACGTCATTAACAGGAAATGTTTCAGACTTAACCTTCAATCTACAGCCTCCAAGATGAGCTCATACAACCTTGACTTGAGTGAAAATGTCACACGAGAAAACAAAATTTGATTATTTATTTTTTTCGTAAACAGCCATATAAAAATAAGTGTAAAGCAACGATCGAGACCAGTCTCTATCACTCACTCAACATCTAAATCTCATTCGTCAAACTTGTGACAACAGAGACTATCAGAAGAACTTATAGTTTAGACGCCAAAAGAAAAGCCACCTTATTGAAAATTTATTCTTCATCTTCGATCTGGACTTAAAAGAGAACTTAAAGGTTTAAACACGATTAAACCAAACTTAACGAACAGTGACAGTTTATTTACCAAGTGTATCTTCACAACCTTAACTCGACTTAGAAAATCACAGGTACGTTGCAGACTAGAAAATTGTGGAAAATGGTATTATATCTGTTTTGGTTAAAATGGTACTTGCGAGCTTAACTCAACTTAACTTTTATAACTTAATTTAGATTTAATATTCTGTTTTTGTTTGATCTTGCTCATCCTTAAATTAGTCTTTCAGCTTCAACTTGAGTCATGATTCATATCATTGTAAGATTCATGAATCCCATTGTAAGATTCCGTAAATGTACCTAAAAGGCCGCATAAAAGGCTAGGAAGGCTAGACCCTTCACACTAACTCAGACAAAAATAGTAAAAGACAGCCAGACATTAAATCTGCTACTGGCTCCTCAATATGAGGTTAGCACCGTGGTCCCGGTCGGGGTGAAACCCTAGTTGTCACATACAAAGACGTGGGGAATGACAACACGCGTGAGCACGATGATATAAAAGGAAAATGTACTATTGCAATATGTTAGTAGCAAGCGATATGTTGCCACTACAACACCCAGCAACGGTTCTGATCGCAGGGCCTTCGAGAGCTGGGAAGACCTGCTTCGTCAACAAATTACTAAAATATAAAGATTAAATGTTTACAGTGAAGTTCAATGAAATCGTTTGGTGCTACGGAGAGGCAGTACCAAATATTAAATTCTACAATGGGATTCCGGATATGGACACGTGCGAAATTCAACGCAATTCATTCATTATTATCGACGATCTCATGCATGAAACGAACCGAGACATTGCGAGCCTGTTCACCCGATACGCACATCACAAAAGCCTAACGGTCATTTTTATTGTTCAGAACCTATTCCTAAAAGGGAAACATGTACGGGATATTACATTAAACGCACATTATCTCGTTGTGTTCAAGAACCCCGTGATAAATTAGAAACCGAATACATTGCAAGGCAGATTATGCCCAGACACAATAAGGGTGTTGTAGAAGTATTTGAAAAAGCCACCGAAAAACCAGTTATCTCATGTACGATTTAACGCAGCAAACACCAGATGCGTAACGACTACGTACAAATATATTTCCCGAGGAAACCAGGCATGTCTACGCACATGTAAAAGAGGAAGGGTGATTTTCAAACAGTATATCCCTAAAAAAACGTAAGCGATTTGGAATAGCAATATTTCAAATGTGACGAAATGGGATATACCTTTGACATGACTGTGTACCTTGGGAAACAGAACAACTTGCGACACCTCAAAGAACCGCAACACATGAGCTAGTTTTTCAACTTACGAGGAAAGTGAGGAATGCTGGCCACAAGTTATTTCTCCTCTCCAGAGATGTTTGACGAACTAGCTACTCACTCCATTCAATGCTGCGGGACTGTAAATTCTCGGAGACGAGGTATGCACCCAAACTTCACTCCAAAGGATTTACGTCTGAAGAAAGGTGACAGTACGTGCTTTCGTTGGACAAGATTTGACAGGCATGTGTTGGAGAGACCAGCGGGAAGTTTACGTACTGACGAACATGCACCCACCTCCAGCTGGTGGTAATTTCAGAGACGAGGACGGGAACGCCATCAAACCAACAATTGTTGAGGATTATA
Organism: Lepisma saccharinum; assembly: GCA_022664845.1. Taxonomy (NCBI): domain Eukaryota; kingdom Metazoa; phylum Arthropoda; class Insecta; order Zygentoma; family Lepismatidae; genus Lepisma; species Lepisma saccharinum. The sequence goes on from JAGDQP010058096.1 coordinate 10,606, forward strand.
ACAAATCAATGGGGTACGTAGGCAAAGCGGACACAATGGCAACGTCTTACGGGACAGAAACGAACACGTAAATGGACGAAAAAGCTTCTTTTTTTTACATACTAAACCAAGTAATTGTGAAAGCTTACCTCATGTATCGACTGTACCATCCAAATGAGACGCACGGTCAATTTCGACGAAAGCTGATACAAGAGCACGCAAAAGCTGGCTGGGGTAGCGTACCGAGACCTTCAAAGCGACCTGGTAAAGGCAGAACCAGGACTTGGAACACGGGTAATGACTCAGCTGATTAAACCCTATTATAAAAGCCATATAAATGGGACTTCCTTCACTGACTTGATTTGGCAAAAACTTACTGAAAAATGGAGTGACAATAGAGGGAACGATCAGAAAGAACAAGCGATTTGTCCCGAAGAAGTTTTTAGCAGATAAGAAGAAAGATTCCTCACAATTTGGTTTCCATGAAGATTTTACGCATGTATCACGTGTTCGAAAGAAAGGCAAGTGTGTTATATTACTGTCTTCCATGCATCGTGACGACAGTGTGGTCGTGGAGAAAGAGAACAGAAATAATCCTGAATACTAACGAAACGAAAGGAGGTGTGGACATATTGGATCAAATTATATATGAATACTCCTGCAAAAGAAGAACCAACCGATGGCCTTACACTTTCTTCATGAATCTCATTGATGTCGCTGCTGTTGTAGCGTATGTAGTGCGGACAGCTCTGAAACCTAATTGCGAACAGTTTAATCCAAACAGGAAGCGATCTAAGTTTTTGATAGAATTGGGTCGAAGTTTGGCTCTTTCTGATTTCCAGAAAAGAAGTAAGGTTGGACTTCAAAAGCAAAGACAAGAAATTCAAGTAAGAATGTTGTATCAGCGCGTGCTAAAGCGTTCTGGTCCCTGATGAGAGG